>BSAI01000030.1:2644269-2673168 GCA_036245035.1 Adrianichthys oophorus
ATGGGGTTTTTTGGGCTAATTCTGAGTTAAGCTAACGTTTTAGCAATGTGCTAACTTTTTTTGCTAAAATGGCTAATAATGGGGTTTTTTGGGCTAATTCTGGGTTAAGCTAACATTTTAGCAATATGCTAACTTTTTTCGCTAATTTGGCTTATAATGGTTTTTTTGGGGCTAATTCTGAGTTAAGCTAACGTTTTAGCAGTATGCTAACTTTTTTCGCTAATTTGGCTTATAATGGGGTTTTTTTTGGGGCTAATTCTGAGTTAAGCTAACGTTTTAACAATATGCTAACTTTTTTCGCTAATTTGGCTTATAATGGGGTTTTTTGGGCTAATTCTGAGTTAAGCTAACGTTTTAGCAATATGCTAACTTTTTTCGCTAATTTGGCTTATAATAATGGGGTTTTTTGGGCTAATTCTGAGTTAAGCTAACATTTTAGCAATATGCTAACTTTTTTCGCTAATTTGGCTTATAATGGGATTTTTTGGGCTAATTCTGAGTTAAGCTAACATTTTACCAATATGCTAACTTTTTTCGCTAATTTGGCTTATAATGGGCTTTTTTGGGCTCATTCTGAGTTAAGCTAACGTTTTAGCAATATGCTAACTTTTTTAGCTAATTTGGCTAATAATGGGGTTTTTTGGGCTAATTCTGAGTTAAGCTAACGTTTTAGCAATATGCTAACTTTTTTCGCTAATTTGGCTTATAATGGGGTTTTTTGGGCTAATTCTGAGTTAAGCTAACGTTTTAACAATGTGCTAACTCTTTTTGCTAAAATGGCTAATAATGGGGTTTTTTGGGCTAATTCTGAGTTAAGCTAACATTTTAGCAATATGCTAACTTTTTTCGCTAATTTGGCTTATAATGGGTTTTTTTGGGTTAATTCTGAGTTAAGCTAACGTTTTAGCAGTATGCTAACTTTTTTCGCTAATTTGGCTTATAATGGGGTTTTCTGGGTTAATTCTGACTTAGGCTAACATTTTAGCAATATGCTAACTTTTTTCGCTAATTTGGCTTATAGTGGGTTTTTTTGCTTCAAGGGCGGTGGGGGGGGTGGGGGGGTGTGGGTAGGGCTCAGAGGTGGGCGGCGTCGGTGCCTAGAGGTGGGCGGGGAGGGTACAGCAGCGCGTAGAGGTGGGCGGCGAGGGCAGCGGTGGCGTGTAGAGGCCAGGGCTAGGGCGACGGGTAGCGCCTGCGGGCCATCCAACGCCGCTCGCGGCTTTAATTACATTTCTATTTCTACTTGTATAGTATGCCAATCATAAAGCAGGTGTTTGTATACAGTAGGATGCTAAAGAGCCAACAAAACAGTACAAATTTGAATCTAATTGATCCTAAGGTGCTAAAAAGCGCTCTTCCCTCCTTGCAGGATAATCACAAAGCACTGCGAATCCTACAGCACAACGACAAATGTCATCCATGCAGATATTCAGTAATATTTGCAATACAAGTGAAATTCTTGGATGTGAGTGAAATGACAAATGCAATGGTCCAATTGACCTCTTTGTCTTCGAAAGCGACGTGACACAACAAGGTCGCCCCTCTGTTCTTATGGGCCTTTTAATAGACCTGTAAAAGGCATTAAAATGTGAGCATTTAAATATGGAAAAAAGGCAACGTAATCTGCCAGAGAACTTGGTCTGCCTCACTGATGCATTGATGTGAGCAGAAATGCAGTCTTGACGTCCTCTAAGGGTTAGAATTTCCCAGCTTTACAGTGTCGGTTCTTTATGCGTGTCCTCTGATTAGCAAAGGACATGTCAAGAGGACAGACAAATCTTGGAGTGACCCTCTCAGATTAGTAAAGAATGACTTTTTAAGTTGGTAATTACATTTTTTTTCTTCTAATTGAATTCAAGTGATTCTTTATTGATCAATATTAATTACACAAATTAAAAATGACAAGAGGAAAAAAAAACTAGCTAGAAATTTTTTTTCTGACAATCAGCAATTCAAATTTGACCTCTGTAGATGACATTTCTAAATCTGAATATTTCCCAACAACTGCATACTAGTAAATTAACTCCTTTTGGTATCTACAAAGAACCTGTTGGACTTTGCAATGATACAAAAATTAAAGGGGTGGGGTTCTGGGAATTGTAGTTTTTGCTGGATTTAAAACAATTTTGACTGTATAATTTTCCTTTCTCTTGTAGTCATGGATACATCAACATTTACAGCTGGGCACAATGTTTTTTGCAAATTAAAAGTTACAACTTCTCTGACTCTTGGAAAAAAAATAGGTAAAAAGAAATGGCAGTGCGCCTTGTATTTGTGCTGTCTGATGTCGAGGTAATTTTGAGAGGTACACCGTGCTCTGTCAAAAAGTCAGTCTGTAGTTTTTTAGAAGTTGCCAACAAGTTTAGGTAATCTTGTGAGTATGGTAACGCAGCTAATGTGTAGTGGTGTCCGATTTAGTTTTTTTACGTTCTACTAATAGGGTCGGGAGTTGGGCCTGGTTCACACTGCAGGCGGAAGCACCACGGAACGGCAGAAGCGCGGTCTCCGCTTTCACTTGCAAATCACACCAGACGCGTATTTTTGATGGTCGACAGGCGCCTCTGCTCAGCTGTGGTTATTTCATTGTACACCTTGTAGAACATGTTCTGGGTGTCGTTCAACTCCCTGTACTTCTACAATTAATTTGACATGTTCATCCTGACTTATCGCTAACTGCTCTCTGCCTCTTTCGTTGATTGTGTTTTTACACCCTAAACCACACCCCCGCTCTGTAGACGACCTATTACGTTAATCTGTGTGTGTGTTTGTGTCTGTATTTGTGTGTTTTTCTGCGATGGTCGACAGGCGCTTCTACTATAGTTTTTTTTTTGCCTTCATGGGTAAGTTAATATCCTATTCTAATGTACTTGTTGTCAACTGCTCTCTATTGTTGATTGTTTTTTTTACATAAAACCCCGCCACCGCTCCGTAATCGGCCCACTACATTGAACTGTGTGTTGAGTGTGTGTATGTGTCTGTGTGTTGTGTTTGTGTGTGTTAATTTTCAACTATACTGTCTGTTTAGATACAAAATATGATCACATTTGTCAATAGCTGTGTTTTATTGTGAAAATTTGGTTATATTTTGAAAATTGACTGGATTTTCTTGTGTGTCTTTGCGTAACTTCCTGTCAGTATTGACGCAGATCACTTGCCGCTTGCGCAAAAAAAGTCTGTTTTTTTTAAGTATCGCAAAAAAAAAGGTGGGAAGCTACAGGTATTGTGAGTATGCTAACCTGACTCCCAAAGTGGCTAACGTGTAGCGGTGTCAGACTGTTTTTTTTTACGTTACCAACAAGGTTTGGAGTTAGCATAGTTTCTGCACTGTATTAGCCTGTTTTTTGTGTTGCAAACAAGGTTGGGAGTTACAGGTCTTGTGAATACACTAACATGTAGCGTGTTAAAAACAAGTTCTAGAATTATGACTTTATTTACTGACAGACTTATTTCTGACTCTTTTGTCTCGCTTAATGCACCATATAATTTGGTGTGCTTTCCATATGACATAATTCAAAAATAGACCATCCATTGATGGTGCACCTTCCAATCTAGCGTGCCCTATAGCGTGGAAAATACTGTAATTTTCTTGCAGTGTTTACCTTTGCATTAAATAAAGATATTTTTGTAGCTTTTTCAATGATGCATCTTTTATTTTAAAGTTAAATTATGCAGCCTGTACTTGAATACTTGCCACCATTTTTTTCTTCCTATACTTCAAAGTTTCTTCACAACGATCAATAAAGTTCAATCTCCTCACATTCATGCTGCTCTAGATCTGTCCCTGACGGATTTTGCTGGGGAAAAAAAAAAAAAAAAAAAATTGGCCTCCATCTTCTGAAAATCGGCCACAGTTCTCGGGCTGATGATCATCCGTGCTTTATTATCCTGAGTCCTTGCTGTTGGGTGTTTTGCTGAATCGGTGTTGTTTCTACCTGCTGCTTTTCCTGAAAAGAAGAAAAATACTGGTAAACAAACTTCCAGCAAAGATTATTTATGGGCAAAGCAAAGACGAACAGAAAAATGATGAAAAATAGAGGGACTTGGAGGAAGTCAGAATCATGTTGATGACCTTTAGGTGACGCGCGATCACAAATAAGGTTTGTTCTTCAATTTTTAACATTTTTTAAAAGTCAGACAGCTTGCATGATAACTTCAGCAAAACGGGTTGCTTGATTTGACAGCTGTGACACCCTGATTGTGCCTCCAAATCCATCCTGTGCCATGAGATTTTTTTTCTGCTTTGCACCCAAAAACATCAAAGTTCAATGGTTGCCAGCGTGAGTGACTCTCAGGTTCTCATGTTTGGCCTACTTTTGATGCTTCTATCTGCTAGAACTGTTGCTTGAATTGACAACTTTGAAGTTTGATTGATTTTTGAGTAAAACAAAGATCAGCACGAGGATTACGGCTACTTTACACCAAAGGCACATTTAGTAGCTGCTTTAGTTCCAGAAACTGTAGTTTGAAAGATTTGTACTGACAATAAGTCTGTTAAAGTTGTTGATTTTAGAGTTAAATTATTGTTCAGGTCATGAACTGAACTTTTTCAGTTCAGAAATCTTGTCGTATTTTTTATAAAATAAGGGAGCCTTATTTAAAAAAAAAAAGTAAAATATTTTCTAATTTAACAATTGATATAGAACTGTATTTCACTGAAAAGAAATTTCACTGATCAACTTTTTTATATAGTGACACGTCACAAAATGTATGTTTGTCGTGTTATTCATGACCAATGCATGTAGTTTGAACATTTACAAAGAAAACTGTAATTAATAATATTACCAAAAATTAAAATGTTATTGAAGACTGACATAACTGCACATTTTGTGCAAAATGTTGACTAAAATTAACATTTGCACTTTTTGGCATGAGCAAATCCCATTTATTTCCTTTTAATACTGTTTGGCTTATAACATGCACTAAAAAGCTGAAAAAAGACAGTGTAATTACAATTGAAAAGGACCTGTCATTTTCAAAAAACTTCAAAGTAAAACTAAAGTTAAATATGTTTTTTTGTACATAGAATCAGGTTAGGAATGATCTTCAACCACAAGTCAAAGAAGTTAAATCAAAAATGTATTTATTATTCAATTGTTAAAAGTTAATATTCCAAAAAAGACATGATGGTAATGTTAGATATTTTATAGTAACATTGTGGGTTTAAACCCAATAATAAATAAAAAATAACTACATTGGTTATTTATTTATTCTCAAATAGCCAATTACCAAAGAGCATCAGCTAAACATCACCTTCCATTTCAGTAAAAATCCAGTTTGTTTAAGGTTGAGTTTAGATTGAATCAAAAAAAAAAAAAGCTTCAATTCCTTTTTGAGCTTTGTCCAAAGCCCTTCTTTCAACTGTGCATATGATTATTAATTTTTATACTTCTATCTATGTTCATTTTTTTATTTTATCTGTTCAAAACCTTTTTTTAAAGTCCCACACCAGTTTCTATTTCTATTTACACTTTGAGTTTTATTTATTTTATGTCTCATTTTGTTGGGTGCGAGGGTTGAGGGCATTCTGTGTGTTTTAGAATTAGGTTTTTGATTGTTCTAAACCTGCGGGATGAAACGTGCTTTTTAAGTAAAGTTTGAATTGGAAAAAAAACGTGTACCACTGGCTTTATTAATTAAGGAAAAGGGGCAAAAGAGTCAGTTTTCTTCTTTCTGTCCCCCTTTCATCATCCCCAAAATAAAAAAAAAATGTTTGCGTTTTGTGTTGCGTTGTTTTTGTAATTGTTTTGTGGAAAATTAAATTATATATATCTATATCTATATATATAGATATATATATTTAGATTCGTATTTGTCTCAGCATTCACAATTTGGTTATATTAATCAATATAATTTTAATTAACAAATTTCATTTAGAAATATGGTTTAAAATAACATCAGCACACATTTAGAAGTTATCTAAATGTCTTATGATGTCTTTAAAAACGAATTATGGTGTTATACACAATTAAACAGTTTTTTTTTTTTAAATGATGTATTTTATTGCAAAATGGCTACAGAAATCAATATTTTTAGAATAAATAGCACGTGGTAATTTCTGATTATTCTTATTTCTTATTGTTTTTTAAATTATTTGTTGTTTTGTTGTCAGGATATGCTACATGAAGAAAATAAGATTGTGTTGCAACATAAAAGCAAACCCGTCTGAACACACAGGCGCGCTTTGTTTTCCTGGACGAAGGCTTCGTATCCTGAAACTTCAGTATCTTCTTGTTATTAAGCATCTAATTGCTTCAAGAGCGTCAGCGGCGCTTGTATTTCTTTCTGTGTAATTGGCTTGTGGGCCGAAGATGTGGTCTTGTGCAAACATATGCATCTGAGGCAGAGGCCGGGGGAGAAAGGAGCTAATGAAGGCCCAGAGGAATGTCACTGAGTGTAATCAGCTCTTGAAGTGTTTTGAAGCATTCCTAAAAGACACAATGTAAAAAAGAACCCAACACTTTTACAAGCTTTAACTTTAATGTTGGCTGTAATATATATATCTGTGTATGTGTGTGGAAGAAGGAACACAGTTTTGTTCTCATTTTCCATCATTATTACTAACAAAGTCATCTTGTCCTCTCAGTTAACCCTTGACCATCTGACATGTTAACACACAATGTTTGACATACTGTAACACTTCGACTGTGTCAGACTGAATCAGCTGATTCTGATGCAGAGAAAAGCGACTTTTCTTCTTAGCCTTTCATCGTTACACAACACATCACAAAGTGTTGCCAGAATTGGTTGATTTACGTCGATGGCGTTAGCACTTCATTACTGTACGCTCCTTGTCTCCACTTCGGAACCTCCCGGAGTTACGTTAAATGCGTAAAAACTTGATAAGTTACAATAAAGGAATGTAAGCACCCGAGCCAATGCTTAAGTGTTGAAGGAACCAGTCCGCTCAGTTTCCCTTTTGTCATCTTTTGAATTCCAATGATTTCCTCCTTCTTTTGTTGCACATAAACAATGGATGTTTTAGAAAAGTTTATAACTTTGAGGTTTGTGGTCCATTGGTTGGACCTCATTTTTATTTGGGACCTGTGAGTTTTGTTGTTAGAACTAAGAAACTGTAACAAAATAAAAGCACAAGATCTTCTTTATATAAAAAAAAAAAAACTAAACCATCATTTTAATCCTTCATAACACAAAAAATTACACATAAAGTTGATTTGTCTTTAATTTAGGAGAAATAGCTACTAATAAAAACTGGTATGAACTGTATGTTTTTATGGGTATTTTGGAGGAATTTTCCCAGTTTTTCTGAGTGTTTCATTCATAGAAAGAACTTCTTTGTATAATTTTGAAGCTGAAAACTTAATCACTATACCTCATACTCATGCAACACCATAAGTATTAATCCGATTAATCCAAGTTCCTAGAGGTATAAGCAATAGATGGACCTTCCACGAGAATCTGGATCTCCAGAAGTGTTGGATTTTAACTGTCTTTGCTTCAACCTTTTTACACCAAACCTTGAGCTGCAATGTTTACATTCTTTTGCCGACCTTTAACCGCTGACACGATGAGCATAATTCCAGCCAACTTTGGAGTGGAGAAACGCAACTTTGCGCTGATATGCAACACTTTACAGTCGTGAAATGCTTCCGTAATCGACGTAAATGAGCGGATTCTGTCACGCAGAAAAGCAGCTTTGCACCTTTATGCTACACTTTCCACTAGTAATGTGTTGTTTATTGTTGTAAGGCTGATATGAGAGAGATACGATATGTCAAAGAGAGTGTGTTAAATTTGTGTCGCCAGCGACATTTCTGATGTTAAAGGGTTCAACCATTCAGTTCTTGGCCATCCGAGGGTAAGTTTGAGATGTTTTAGCGACAGCAAGTAGGTGCAACAAACCCAGTTGTTTTTGTGTGTGTTGACACTTTCTTAGACATCATTTTCTGCAGTAAATGGGTTGTGGGTTCCTAGTTCAGTCCTCTTGAATTGCAGTTTTCTTGGGGCCGTTGATGCCATCACGTTGGTGCCGGATAGGTTTGTAGTCAAGACAGGTTTTAAATGCTATTTACTCTCACAGCGCTTTACTACCTTCTTTGAAAGCACTTTACAGTTACAATCCCAGCCTCCAATGCGCACACACACATTCATACTCCACAGCCGAACACTTGCGTACACCTATGAGCACTTTGACACATGAAAAACAGTTTGTAGTTTCACCAGCCACAGTAAAAGCTTTGAATTTGTTAGCATCTGCTGGTTGATCAATGTTGTAGAAGTAACATAGTTGATGGCATTACAATGATGCAACTCTGAATTGCCTCTATCATTGGATGAGAAGCTCAGATTCGTGGGCAGATCTTTCTCTCGTGAACCTGTTTCTCAGCATCAGGTGCAGCAAACTGAAGTGGGCTGCTGGGAGATTTGTATTTCTGGCACATCTCATTGAGGCTCTAGGGCAGACCTAGGGGCTGGTTGGAGAAAATATACTTCTAGACAAGCCTGTAGACATGAATCTCCCTGTAACCGAAGTTGATGGCTGGGACTGTTGACCCACGCAAAAGGGAAATAAAAAAATTTGCTTCTCATGGTCCTATGAAAATAGACAATATTGATAAACGATGAATGATGGAAAAAAAAAAGCAGAATAGATGGAAAATGGAGGTCAAAGAGTTCCCAGAAAAAAGCAATACTTCGTTCACGACAGCGACGACGAACAACCAAAATGGACACTGCTTGGATGAAATGAGACGATTAGGTCGCTTCAGAATGACTCTTACTGGTCTAATTGTAAGAAATTATTTTTTTAACCTTTCTGCTCTAAAATAATAAAAAAAAAGACAAACAAAGCAACAGTGTGTGACCATACAATACTTATTTCATATTTTGTGCTTTTCTTTTATCTAAATGGAGGGAGGGGACATAAACCAATTATGCTCCAATTTGAAGCTGTTCCCACTTCCATAATTTCCGGGAGGTTCTTTTGTTACACAGTTACCCCACCCCGTTCACTCTCACAACTTAGTTATTTAAAACCCTTTGAAAAGGAGAAAATAGATGGCGTAAGGATGTGAAAAATGACTGAAAAAGGTTAAGTGTGAGAAACCGAGAAGTTGTAGGAGGATGACTAAGCCAGGAGTGTGAAACTAAGGAGTGAAAATAAAGATTTTATGACTTGCTATCTGTAGTACTGGAGTGTGACAGATCCAGCCGTTTGCATGGAAGCTTGTTGGGAAGAAAATGTCAAACTCAAAAGTCGCAAAGTGTCTTTTAAATAATGTTCAGGGACCTAAAGTTGATCAGAATTTCAGAAATTGGTCAATTAAATGTATTTGATACATCTCTTGGAAACTCTTGGAAATGAAACATTATTAGAGAACAGGCTCACAAATGCGGCATCATCCCAATAACAAGCATTGGGAAAGAAATGTTTTTCTATTTTAAATCAAAAAACACGTTTTTATTTTGTACTGCATCATAGAGTAACAGTCAACAGATAAGCATAAAAATGACCAAATGAATTTAGTTTTAATAACTCTGCAGTAATGATTATGGAGGCTAAAGAAACAGAACAAATGTTCCTCTTAGGACTTTATTAAAGACTCGCTCCAATGAAAATCGTGTTTTTCACAGGTTTTTGTGGCAATTTTCAGATGATGACGGACACATACAGTATGTAACACCCATCCCATGTAGCTTTTTACTACTGGTGGGTCGGGTCCTGGGTACTTGCTATTTGGTAAACAAGAGATAGAAGTTATAGTCTAAAGTTTTGAATTATTACTGATTTTGGACTTATTATAATTTAGGGATAATATTAATAATTACAGTAGATCAAACGATGATCAGAGTGGATCTTTAAGGTCTAACACATGCATGGAAAACATATTACGCTGATAGTATTTTTTTGTGTGGTATTTTTGCTGCATACCGGAGGTCATTTATGTCAGTGAGACAAAAAAATTTAAAAAAGATCATCGTTTGAACACTAGTAAATGGCAAACTTTGATAAGCGGGGGGCGTACCTAGGCAAAGAAGCTCAAAGTAATCCAATTACAATTTGATTTGGAAAAATAAAATGCAAGACAAGATACATAAGAAAGCAAAAACTACAATAAAATGTTTGGCTTTTTTAGAAAAGCTGTAACCCTGAATCAATGTGTGGCATTTAAAAAGAGGCACATTAATGTAAATAGAAGGATTACAGCTGTTATGAGTCACCATGGCCTCACACATCTGCTTTTTAGCCATCTGATGTTGTACACTGTTTCAGTTTTCTGTTTTGTATTCCCCTAATTATTTTCTACATTTAATTCAACTCAAGTTTTTAATAGACATACAAATAATAACTGTTATTAAGTACGCTACAGTCATTTTTCTTACTGGCATTAAATAAAATAGGTGCCAAATTAACAGCTTAAATTAGCTTTAAATTAAATAAATCAAAATTGCCTTTTTCTGTGCTTGTGTGTGGACCAGTCCTGTTTTATTAAGTGTTAGCTTCCTATTATACTATACTTGAAAAGAAGTGGGCCTAAACTGGAAAAGGGTGATTACTAAAAAAGCAAATCAAAAAAGAGATAGTTTATTAAAAAATTGTCTCCTACCTAGCTGTATATTCTAGAGCAGTTGTCTCCCACAAAACAGTACTTCAAAATTAAAATAAAAAACTGCATTTAACAGACAAAAAAAACAGGAGTATTTATTCCAAATATGGATTTATTGCAACAGTTGTTCCTCCACACCATAATAATAAATGATGACATTCAGCTGTCCAATGTTACTACGATGTTGCTAATAAAGTTGTTCAAATGGAGGATTCAAATTTTTGACTATATTTAAAAAATACCAGTTTTAATGATCGTTTTTCTTTTTGGACTTTTTTGCAGGAAACTGGGCCTCTTCAGCATAGTTGCAGAGATCCAAATGCATAATTGCAGATGGACTCCTATTTTAAACTAGAGCCTTTTGGCATCACCATAAATTGGTGCAATGATGGATTTAGTCAGCACGTAATGTAGATGAAGGCTAACACCACCAACTTTATTTTAGAAAAAGCATGGCTTTTCCCTTGTAAAATTAGGACAGTTTTCTCATAATTTTAAAACTTTATTCTTGTAAAATTGATTTTTTTCTTGTGACTTTATTCTTGTAAAATTACCACTTTTTTCTCATCATTTTATGAGTTTATTCTCAAAAATGTCAACTTTTTTCCCCTCATAATTTTACGACTTTAGTATTCGAAATAGTTTATTTTTATAACTTTATTCTTTTATATATATATATATATATATTTCTTTGTGGCTCTAATACTCTGTCATAGAAACTGAATGCTAAGAAAAATAAAGAAAAAATCCAAACGCCCACTTCAGCTTCATACAGGCCCGGGTGAAAATATTATCTGACATTAAAGTGGTCTGTGGCCTGAAAAAGGTTTGAGATTACAGATTCAGAAGAAAGGCAACAAGGAGGCAGTTAAAAAACACCTGCCATATCTTAAATATTTTATTCTAATATGCCTCCAGATTCAAAGTAAAACTCATATAAGACTTTTGCCTCCTGTGGCACAGCTGGTCGGTATTTTGGTTTTAATTTATTTCTAGCATCGCCACTGTGTCATCATTTTTAATCAGCTACTTAATTGAACAGGT
Organism: Adrianichthys oophorus; assembly: GCA_036245035.1. Lineage (NCBI taxonomy): Eukaryota > Metazoa > Chordata > Actinopteri > Beloniformes > Adrianichthyidae > Adrianichthys > Adrianichthys oophorus. Next base: position 2,655,879 of record BSAI01000030.1, read on the forward strand.
TATTAAAATGTGCACTCATTAGGAGGTGGTATATGTGTGCGCCTGTTGCTTTGGGAATAATCATGTGTTTCCTAAAGTACAACAAAAGAGACTCTTGGTCCCCTACCTCCAACACTCGACATCTCCTTTAATAATAATTTTGGGGCCCGGTCACTGAAAGAAGATTGCTCCGGAGTGGATGATGCGAAATGATGGTGCGTTATTGTTTTCCAGCCATTTTTACGGCCACCATGGGCATTTTGGAGAAGGACAACGCAGATGCAAGGACAATACTCATCTCTGTTTTCTCTGATTCAGTGAAATGTGAAACGAGGGAGGCAGACGTTCATGGGGAGGAAGGGGAAAGGGAGGATGATGGTCTGTGAAAAAAAAAAAAAAAACAACATCATAGAGCAAGATGAATCAGGTTTTTGAAGGAGATGGAGAGAAAAAAAGACATTGCATGTTTGGATAAAAAAAAAACCCAAAACGTTTAGATGTACCGTACACAAAGAATTACAGCAACAAAAAAATCACATTTAAAAACAAAGCATGCTTGGATAGAACCTTATGACCTGACAACACAAAACATCGTTTTAATAACAGGAAGAGAAGTAAACCTTGAAATAAATTAACACAAAACAGTCTCGGCTAAATAATGCTTTCTTCTTTATCCTACCATGTTAGAGGAATACAACAAGGGTTTTAATGTTTTTTTAAGAAATAAGTTTTGACTAATGAATGAGTTATTTCTTGGCTCATTTCCAAAGGTTCTTAACCGTGCAGCAGTGGATGCAGTTTATTTTTCCAGTATTTGTTTCTTTCCCATTGCGGTACTTCTATGTCCCTCTGAGAATTTAACACATTAACAACACTGTAATAATGGTTTTCTAAATACTTATAATAAAATAACTCATCTAATTAGTGATTCTGGGAATGCTTCTGTTGAAGTGTTAGGTTTTTTTAATTAACAAATTATTTAGCTGGATTTATAACAATTTTCCAAAGCTATTTGTTTTTTTGTTTTTTTTAAGCAATATGTACGACTTTTTACACACTGTTTCTTTAGTTTGCATCTTTACATGTAACATAACAGCACCATTTTAACCGCTTAGAATGTCTTCCTAGTACTCTGCTATGAATTTACAAGTAAACAGGAGAGGTTCATTCTAAAATTTAACCAAACTTAGCAAAGATAACAAAATCAATTTACATACAGAACAAGCATTTTAACAGATTTTTTAAAAGAAAAACTTGTCCAAAATTAAATTAAATACTTTCAGTTTTCTTGAAGGGTGAACTTAACATCAGTTTATATATTTTTTTGACTTAACTGTTTTTGAAATTCTTAGAGAAAGGTGTAACACTTCAAACCTATTAAAATGGTTATTTAACATTAAAAAGACGCTAACGTATGCAGACATTTAAAGGGGAAACTAAAATGGACAGAAATGACTCACATTGAGGTGTTTGGAAAATTGCTGCAAAACAGCTCATATTCTTCCTGAGTAAGCTTGTACCCTTTTTTATTTTTTTTTATTTTACATCCATAATGGATTTTTCACTGACCAAAGCATGCGACGGAATTCTTAAATGTCATTCAGAGAATCAGATTTACTTTCCAGGTCATTTGTTGATAGAAGTGATTTAGAAAAAGGTGAATTGACATCAACGGTTTGCTGCTCTGCTTCGGTGACTTGAACTGACTCCTGATCTTCTCATAAAGCAGGTTTGTGTTTGGGGTTTAACCATAAAGCTTTGGTGTTTTAAAACATTTGGTGGACTTACCAGCTTTAACATTAGCGTGGTTTCAGAGTGAGGTAAGAGACGACATGAACTTCTCAGATATATATATATATTTTTTTAAATTACATTGTTCTCTCTAAATGTAAATACTCTGAGTGCACCCCCCCACATTTTTTTTTGGAAAACACACAAAAAAAAATTGTGGTTTGAGGAAACAATCTTTTTTGTTTTTGTTTGTTTGTTTGTTTGTTTTTTGGATGTCACCACAAACTACTTTTATAGATTTGAAATGGATTATCATTTACAGATCTATTTACAAAAATAGCATGCCAATGCTCTGACATTATGGAGGTTCAGGATAGACAATATTAAATAAATACAAACGCCATGAAATCATGAAGTAATAGTGTCATTGAATATTTAAAATTGACATTTCCAAGTTTATGTACTGATGTCCAATTTTAAATATTCAATGCTAATTTTAAATCATTAATTAAACTTTTATGTAATGATTTCATGGCGTTTATATTTATTTAATATTGTCTTTTCTGAACCTTCACATGACATAGACATGCTCAGACACAATCTGAAAAAAATATAAATTATTGTTTTTTAAAAATATCTTGTAGCATATTTCTGATGATAGAGGAAATATTTTAAGAAAATTAAGCTCAACATTGCATTTCTGAGTATTTCTTTGTTCAAATTGTTTTCAATCAGTAGCAGACTAAAAAAAAAAAACCCAAACATTACGTTTGAAAAATTGCATAATTGTGACATGGAAAACACGCTGGAAAGACGACAAATTTCCTGCTCCGAGCTCTTAGAAAAGGGATATCTATCAAATATTTAATGAACATCTGCCGCTATGCAGAAACTAGGTCCTAGAAAACAACAAGAGGTTTTTGATTTTGGCTAAAAACGGCATGATCAGAATTAAAAGACCACTGGGAACACTTTAAAAATAGATCAAAGGATGATCAGAGTGGGACAGCTTTAGCAATAAAACTTTAGATCAACCAAGTAGATCATCCCTCCCAATAGTTTAAAGCGAAACTGAAAGACTGCTGAACTCTACATAGACTTTTCCTTTGCTCTCATAAGTTTATATTTTATTCAGCCTCACAACACCAGCAAGGTGCCCTTTACATGGATCTTATCACTCAGCTGCTAATAACAGAAATGATCATTTACCACGTAATATATTAGAGAAAGTCTTTAACTAACTAACATCTGAACGTATTTATACAGACAATAATTAGAAGACTTTTAATTTGAAAGTATGGAGCTTTTTTTTAAATCCTGAATTCTAAAACTTTGTTTCCATTTGTTCAGAGCTTGTAAGTATAAAAATAATAGTGTTTGAAGTTCATGTGATTTCTCCTGCAGCTTTGATATAAGGTGTGTGTCAGTCTGTTAATTACTTTTGTACGGGAAAAAGCAGCTGTGTGATTTCAAAAAGAGTCCATACTTCATGATAGATCAGGGTGAAGTCTCATGGAGCATCAGAACAAAGGGCTAAAATAAGGCTGGTGTGTGAACGCTAATTCCTATTGCATTTTCTACACTATTTTAACAGCTTAATTTTAACTGACATTTATCAATGATTGTGTGAAATTTACAACTCTGTTGTTCCCCAAAGGGGGAATAAAAGTTTTTTTGCACTGTATTTTTGGGAGTATAAGTCACAGTTTGTTTGGTCAGGGGTGCGACAGTATGAACAATATGGTAACTTAAATATTCTGTCTTTTATTTAAAAAAAAAACACTTTTAACCTAATCAGATTAAAGGTATCAATAAAGTTTTTTTTTCAAACTTAATTTGCCCCACATTTAGCAAATCTAGTTTCACTGTGTAATTTAAAAACTGCTTGTAGAGTATAAAGGTTTGGAGTGCGTGTTTTTTTATGTTCTACTGATTTTGAAATGCTTTTATTTTGAAAAAAGACAAAAAAAGGAGTTAATGAGAGGCATACAAAAGAAAAAAGTCTTTAATCTAAAGTGTAACTGAAATTCTTCATGGGTTTTAGGTTTTTTTTTCTAGCAGTATTAAAGTAATGCGATTTGAAGAGTCACAAAAGTTTTACAGAAAAGTATATGGATGTCACAAAAGCGAGGCATGGAGAGAAAAAAAAGATTTATGGTATGGCCATGTATACCAATGAAGGGCGCTGGGTCTGAAATTGACAGAAGGGGAGGAACATCACTGGATCCCAGGGGAGGAAGGTCCCAGGCAGTTTAGAAGAGAGATCTTTCTGCATTCCTGACCTGACAGCGAAAGGAATGAACCAGACGGGAGTGAATGAAACAAAATCAAATGAGGACGTGAGGATTGAAGGAGAAACGGAGATGTTCGGGAATAAAGGTGATATTACACGACCGGTCAAAAGTTTTAGAACAATCAGTTGGAAATAACCTTAACTTTTTGTTACTTTCATTTATTTGACTTTACCACCTTTTACTTGAAAAATAGCTGAGAATTCTGGAGTTCTAAATTTTTTGAGCAGCAGTGAACCTCATGCTCCTTTTATCAGAAAGAAAAAACAAAACTATAAATCATTTACATATCCTATAGTGCTCTACTACTGACAGTTTGTATGTGTAAAGCATTTCATTGAGTGGTTATACTGTTTGTCTTATCTACTTAGTTGCTTTTTCACTGGTTTTCACTTCCTTTTTATGTTTTTTTTGTGCAGCTTTTGCTACCAAATGATTTCCTCCAGGATCATTAAAGTCATGTTTAGGAATTTTCTGCATCTTGAAGTTTGACAGTATAGTGAAACATTTTTGTAGTCTTTCTTTACTCCCAGAAGAAATGGACTAAAACCAGTTGAAAATCAGTGTAATCTTTTTTAACAAATTCGAATATCTGTAAAGTTTTAGTATCATCTAATAAAAAAGAGGATAACCACAACAACAAAGTGTCACATGTAGTAGATTTGTTTCAAATGTGGTATATAAGCTTTATAATGGAAATCGGAAGTTTACTCATCTTCTAATCTGTATTTTATTAGGCTGGTAGATTTACTCCCAATATGAAAAATAAACTCAATATTTGAGTTAATAAAAAAAGAAGAATATTTGTAGTGTATTGATTTATTTGTCTTATTGATTGCAGATGCAGTCTTTGCATCATCAGTTTGGGGTCATGTGAAATACTGAAGGGATCTTTGAAAATTCCATTATCAAGAAGCTCTTTGGTTTCTGAAGGCTTTCAACAGCTGTCAGTCTGTGTTTGTAGGTGTTGATACAAATGTACAACAGAGACAGTAGTTTCATAGAAAAGTTCATTGAGAAGTACTGCTGTGGTGAGTTTACGATCGCAAACATTAGCAAAAGACTCCAAAAGCTTAACCCTTTAACACCTGAGATGATGCTGATGACGCCTAACTCGCGCATGCTTTTTCACGTACCCTAAATCTTTGATCGTTTAAAGGATTAACGTATATCAGCTGATTCTGATGCAGAGAAAAGCGACGTTGGATATCTGCTTTGCCAACGTCTAATGTGCTGAAGTAAAGTGTTGCTAACATCGCAAAACCGCTTTTCTCCATGACGATACCTGATGATTATGTCAATAGAGTAAGCAAGTCACTACTAAAAAGTAATCGTAAGAATGTCACCACTGGAACTAAAAGGTTAATGCTTAAATACCAATGCAACAGTCAGAATCCACAACAAGAGCAAGTTAAAACAAATGTTTCACTTATACTTAAAATCATCTCAAACTGCTTTTAAACTTCTTGTAATGTTGTTCTAAAGAATCTTACAATGACTACAGCATTGTTTTGTGAGTGAGGGGTCAATGGCATATGAATCTGAACTAAAATATAGTGGAGATACAGTAAATAAAGTCTGACATTCCCAACATGGAAATGTCACAACACACAGTCGTGTGACATTTACGCGTATGTTTTTCAAATGTTGCACCACAGTCTTTGCAATTCAGCCTGATTCCATAAGAGCTCGTCCTAATAGTAATATTAGGAAGGGTTCAGACTTAGGTTTTATATTGCACAAACTCATGGAACAATGGTAAAAAAAAAAGCGAGTTACAGGTTCAAAAACCACATTCTTTTGTTAAAGTTGTTTCCTTTCTCACTTAAATTTGACCTCAGGCAGAGACTATTTCACAATAACACTGACAAGATAACCAAGAAATGGAAATAAAACTGTTATTTCACCATGACAGTTCTTAAAGACCCACTCCACTGAAAATTGTGTTTAAACATGCTTTTTGGGGCATTTTTCTTCTGACAGAGAAGATTTAAAAAGAACATTTAAGCCTTATTTTGCATTTCTGATTATGTTTTTATTTAAATTGTGAATCAAGGGCAGACGTAAAAGTGCAGGTGAAGGTGAAGGTTCACAAACCTCCTTCTTCCCCTCAATTTGATCACTTTCAGACAACTAGATCCATGGACTGTACGTAGGATTTCGTTTTCCTCATCCGAGCATCTGACTCAGAACTATACAGCTGGAATGCTTCAGTATTAGAAGTTGTGAAGGTCTGTAAGCTAGCGGGAGGGCGTTTAAACTGGAGCTCTCAGCAACGGGAGGGGAAAAGGGACGAGATTGCTGTCTCACCCTCAACTCAGAGATGACGTTCTAATGAACTGCTGCCACTCTGCAGCAATTATGTCCTAGAAAACTACAGCTTTTTTTATTTAATATTTTTTGGCTAAAAAAGGCATAATTATAATTAAAAAAGCACTGGAAGACCTAAACAGCTCAAAAGATGATCGGAGTGGGACTTCAAGATTCAGGCTATGCAGTCTCCTCTGAACTACTGCTGACAGACTTGAAAAGGAGAAAAATGTAGGATGAATACAACATGAAGGGACGAATGGTAAGAGATTAGGGTGGAGGGATACAGTCTTAATGGACAATAAGTTGAGACAAATGACAGTTCATGGCTGGAGGCAAATACAGAGAGGCTAAATGGTTGAAAGATCTGAAAGTGGACAGATGGTGGTCAAGGGACTGAAGTGAGTTCAGAGGGATGAAACTATAGGAGGAAGAAAAAGTGGATAGATGAAACGTGCAAAAAATCAGCAGAGCTTCAAATTAATGTGAAGGACCCAAAGAATTAACGTAAAGCACCCCAGAGACAGCAGCTGGGACAAAAAGAACAGCTCATTTCTCCTCATGATATTTTTCACTTAATCAATCAAATCGTGATTGAAGCCACTGTGCCCCAAACTGAGCACATTACTTTACACTTTTTATGCCAAAATGAGTCACAACTTTTTTAAATTCTAAATCACACCGAGACAAAATAATGGGGCAGATGCTGCAGCAACTATTAAGATGATGATTACAAAATGAGTTTTTAATGAGGCAGTTTAAAGAAAAAAAAGTTAAACAATTATGCTGTTTAACATGAGTCAAAACCAGTTTTCTTTCTAGGAATTTATTGAATAAAAAATAAATTCATTAAAATCTTTGTAAAAACTACACCAATTAAGAAAGAATGTATGCCTTATAAAATTTTATAAATATATGCTTTATAAAACATTTTAATTATTTTTTTCTTATTTTTGCTAATAATTTAATAAAAATTTGCTGTTTTGCGCTCTTGTTTTGTCAAAACCGTTTTTATCTGAGTACTACCCTAGCAGAAAAAACAATGGCACTTTAACATTAAGCTTTTGGGAATTCAAATTAAGAACAATTGAGCACTATTCATGACGTTGCATTAAAATATTTATGAACATTTACATATTAAAAGAACTGATGTAAATAAACTGCATCCACTGCTGCAAGGTTAAAGTATCGTATATAGGAATGTGAAATAGCTGTTCTAGTCTATGCCTTGTTATTTCTTCGTAAAAACAGACACACTTGTGAATGTCAGTGAGGAAATTGCTAAACAAAAAAAAAAAGCTAACTCTTCTGCCTGTTAGACGCCCTCTTTTACTGTGATAGCTGATCATATTCTAAGAATTCGAGACATCAGCTGTTCAGACTGTTTTTGGAAAAAAATATTAATGGCAAATACTTACTGTGTATAGCAATTTACTACTTTTGTATCACCCATTCACACACACATTTACACACTGATGGTGGCTCCGCTACCAAACACTGGTGATAACCGATAACCGTAAGGAGCAATGTGGGGTTCAGTGTCAAACCCAAGGACACTTCGACAGATAGACGGGCAAAGGGGGAACTGAACCTACGATCGTCCGATCAAAGGTTATCCTCTAGGTGTGAAATTGTCAAAAAAAAAAAAACAAACAGCTGCCATTAACTCATACTTAGAATGCACCAGACTCACATTTTTACCTTCACATTTGATTTCATTCATAGAACACAGCATTTTTAAAAATGTTATCAATTATTTAATATATTTAGAACAATACTGCTAGAGGTTTCTTAAAAAAAATGTTTGTATGATCCACTATTTCTGTCTGGAACAGCTTTTACTTTATTTTTTTTCCAGTTAAGTGTGGCACAGTGTGACCTTAAGACAAATTTTGCCGGGAAGAACACTCCTGAGAAAATTGGCATCTGTCTTGAATGCTAGCCGCTCATGACAAATCTTTCCCACTGTGGAATGAAGGACTCTAAATTGTTTGAAAATCTATTGGAGGTGGATGTGTAGCTACAACTGCTTTTCTAGCATCCCTTCTGATGTGTTTCTCTCCTGGCATTTGGAGAACATGGATCTAAAAGCCTCGCTGCAGCAAACAGAACATGCTTCTCCATGGGTTTACACACCTGCTGTTGATCAAGAAATCAATGACCACTGCAGAGCATCACCTGACAGCGGCTTCGCCTCGTAAATCCTCCGGATACAACCAGAAGGATCCATGGCAACCCGTAGCTGTCTTTATTTAAGCCTTTTCACAAGAAAAGTATCTAAAAACAGACATAGTTTTTGGAGTAATCATTGGAGGTTGCTACAATGGCAATTTAGTCCCCAACTTTCCAACAACAAAACTGCCATAGCTGTTAGTAGGTTTAGACCAGAGTGTCTGGTTAGAATTTCATGGTTCTTGTGCATTGGCGTTCTGGAAATGGCCTTGGTATACCGCTGCTACAGGTGTCTGCATGCTATTTTTCTGCTTTACCTTTAACATTCTGGCAAAACTTCTTTACCATTTAAAAGCAATCTCAAGTAAAGGGCCCCCCTGAAGCTACGGTCACACCGTCCTCAGCAAAGTGCGTCCAAGCAACACTCTCAATGAAAAGTCTTTGGAAACACTTGTGCATGTGTCCTTCTGGCTCCAGCTTTCAAAGATCTGGCGTTCGTGCGTAGTTATGTAAGTTTCTACGACAGTTTTTGGGCCACTGAACGCGCAAAGAAACCCGTTTGAACCAGTTTGCACTTCTTTCGTCAACGGTGACATATACAGTTTTAAAAGGTTAATAGAAAACAACAAAATGTCATGACTGTCAGAGAGGGGGCATTTTGAGGGAAGGTACCCCATAAATACCCACAAGACTTTATCCATGTTAAACGAAGTCACTGCTGAACAAAATGATAAGTAATTGGATTTGATTTGCCTTTATTGAGTTAATTCCTTTATAATACGACCACATTTCCCTTGCAGAAAGCTGTTGACCTGACCTTTTATTTTTTTAAGTATGGTGTGGATGCTGAGATTACACAAGAAACACTGCAAAAAGGCTGTGTTAGATGAGTACAAATAGCCACTTAAGGATGACATGGCCATGTTTGAGTGCAGGAAAGGGCCTGGAAGGAGCCGCGCTTCTTGAGGAGACAGGAACGTTTTGCATGCGGCCGAGGAGCAGCTTGTGTGATTCTGCCAGATGGGATTGTAAGGGTGTCACTGGGAATCTATTACCGCGGAGATGCAGTCCATCCCACTGGAGTTGAGATTAACCTCATTAAGATAAAAAAGAATGAGACAGACCTGAAAGCTATAGATAATCCAGACGATGTCAGTCACTGTTTCATTTGTGCGTGTGTGTCTGCAGAGCGTGCATATGCATGCATTAATGCATCCAATCTCTTTCTGGTTCACCATCCTGTTCTGTAAGAAGGAGCCCAGTGATTAGTGAGCTCAAGACATTTGCTTTCAATGCTTAGTATTTGTCCACCGGGCTAAAACCCCAACACATCAGTGCATTATGAGGCAAATGATTCCATTTGGGATTGAGTTTTAAAGTTTATAACATGTATCTCTATGGAATGATGTTGTGTGGGGAAATGTTTTTATTTGCTGGAATTTAATACACTCACTCTGTGGAGAAATGTATAAATGAGCAGTTTGGTTAAAACAAACAAACAAAAAAAGCCTGACTCCCATTATATTAACAAGGTAACATCTAGTATAGAACAAAATAAGATGCAAACAGAACACTCCAATGAAAATTGTGTTTTTTTGGTGTTTGTTCTTGTGGCATTTTTCTGAGAATGAAGGACATATATAATAATATATAATTGTTGTAGATAAAAAAAATGCTATTTGAAAAGAGCTTATTTGTGAAGTAGAATACACACTGAACCGGCAGCGATCCCAAACACTCCCTGCTCCGAGCTCTTGCAGCAACTTGGAGGGGAAAGGGGGCGGGGTGTCTCACGTCATCAGAAGCACATTTTTAATGAACTATTGCCGCTCTGCAGAAACAGTGTCCTAAAAATATGACACAGATCTTTTCCTTTTGGCTAAAAACAGCATCATGAGAAGACCACTGGGAACGTTTTAGAAATAGATCATAGGATGATTGGAGTAGCAAAAAGCATCGAAATCCAAGCTGACTATGCTACCAATGTTGCCGTAAGTTTGCAAAAAATTCGAACTCTAGACCTGTAGGACAAAAACATAAACTTTGATATGCTTATTTATGCTTTAGTCAGAAATAACATAAAAACTTGCATTTCTGTTGGCATTTTGGGATATGTGATCATAGTCTAAATATACACTGATTGTTTGTTGGATATAATATAGAGAAAAAACATTAAACAAATAGAAAAGGTGGATAAAGTAACAGAAAATACAAGTGATCCCTTGTTATAATGTGGTTCACCCTTTGCTATTTTGTTAAGTTTTAGTGCAACTTTTTAATATAATTATTATTTTTCTAACAGCCCACTGTGATCTGCATCCTGATTGGCTGTTGACCTTGTCAATCAGTTTTCTCTGACTTTATCTCCTGTTCAGATACTCGCCAAATTGACATCAGTTCATTCTACGCTACTGGACTTAGCTTGAACTTTGATAGTTTATGTAAGAGAGAGAAGTTTGAACACGTTCACGTCTGTCTGAGAAAGGTGAATAAAGTGTGCAGCGAGGGCCTTAAAACATCTTTAATACTACTTCACAAACTCCACCTACTGCGAGTAAATTTTAGAACATATCCCCCACGTTAAACTGTAACTGTTAAATTGCCCTTCAGCACTGTTCAAACGAAGCAACCAAAATAGTGCCGCAATCTGTCACCGCTCTCTCTCTCTCTTTTTTTTTTTAGCTTTAGTAAGTCTTTAGGTTTGAAGTTTGCATTTTTATTAAAAGTGTATCGTTCAGTTTTCAAAAGATGGTTGTGTAGAAAAGTTGGGGAGCTTCCAGAGTAAAAAAAAAAACAAAAATTGGTTTGTAACCACTGATCTAGAATTAATTCAAAGTGTCACACCATTAGCTTTGTATGTTTAAGGCTATTAAGTTGTCAGCCAGTTTTAAAATTCTCCTTGGTGGCGCGGACAGGGATTCTCAGACATCTGAGAATTGATAATGGGCTGCCAAGGGCGTTTTCAAGCCAACGATTTTACATAAATATTTAGGAAAGGACACTGAGAATGCAACAGCCTCATGCATGGAAAGCCCTCCTTTCCTCCCTCAGAGTGTAAATGTCTTATTGTACCTGAAAGCACCGTCTCGTAAATCTCCCCAGAACACAGCAGATGCACGACGGCGCGATGACAATGCGTCTTTGGCAACAAAAATAAAGGCAGTGAACTGTTGAGAGTGATGGATTACCTATTTCAAGCAAAATTTAAGTCAGTGGAAGTTAGATTCTGTAGTTTGCTGATGTGAATTAAGGCAGCTGCCTTGGAGAAAGAAATTCAATCTTGAAATGTTGTGAGAAAAATGCCCAGTTTGCTTCAGATGTACACTATTTTTATTTTACATTGTGTCGCAAAAGCAATGAAGAAATACAAAGCAACCTTTTAAAAACAGGCATCATAGGTTGGTTGGTGTTTCTAAATGACTTCTTATGCTACATTCACAACGGGCATGAGATGCGCGTGTTTTTAAATGCAAATTTCAGCATACGGTGTTGCCTGATTCTAGTGCATGCACGTACAGTTGGAAGAGGCTTGGTGTGAAGTGTAATAAAATGTGATAAAGGTTTCTTGTGAATTTTGGCTTGGCACTAATGGAGCTTTTATGCCTGACATCCAGATCTTTTTTTTTTTTTAATCAACCTTGAAATGATTGACGGTTTCTATGGAAGATTGCACATAGAATCTGGCTTGTGTGCACATGTTCAAACCAGATCTGGCGTGACAGTTTTCAGCTGTAGATGGCAAATGCTGATGTTTTTGTTTTACTCACGAAGAGCCGAAGAGGCAATCCGTCTAATTAGTGAATGTGATGCAAGCTTGATTCAGTCCGGTGGCGTTCACTTGCGAGGCGGCGTTCGGATGAGAGGGGAGGGACGGCAGCGGCGTGCAGCTGGCAGTTTTACGGCGCTGCCAGCGCTCCTGCTCTCCTCTCCGCCATCCTTTCATCCTGTGCCGCATCGCCAGCGATTCCCCCTCGCCCCTATTCGTCACGCACACTCCATCTTCCCATCTCCCAGTTTCGATGGTCACTTCCTGTTTTGCTCTGGTTTTCGTCCACTCGCTGCTTCACTGCAGTCTTTTTCGTTCACTCACCTTTCCCACATGCTGCTTTCCTCGCCCTCCCCTCACCAATTCCCTTCTCTGCCTCCACCACACACACATATCTCCATACATATCTGTAATTCCTTCTCTCTTTGTAAAGCAAGCCTCTCCTGTCTCTAGTGTGAATGCAGAATGAATCTCGTGTCGTTTACAAGCGGCAGCCTTCATCCATCTTTGCTTGAGTCTTCCGTACCCTTTACTTTACAACACTGCCTTCCACTTTTACCATCCGGCTGCTTACAGGGAAGTAACAGCTGCCAAGGGGATCACAGGACAGTCGAGCGGTTTCTCCCAAACCAAATTTCAGACCAAATTCTGCTTTAAGTTCAGCGTTCCCAACAGCCGAGGTGCCAGCCTGACGCTTTTTGTGTGGAAGGGGGAAAAAAAAAAAATGCTCGTTGCCAAGATAGATTGCCGTCCAACTGTTTTGTGCTGAGAGAGAGAATTGCTCATTGTGCTCTCATGTTGCCAATATCTTTTCTGATCATCCACCTATTGATTGGGTTGCAGAAATGGCTGGGTCATATGCTTTCCTGTATCTCTGCCCCATGATAAATAACCCCTCCAGCCAGACCACCAATAAACCTCAAAATGACTTTTGCGATCGAGCTATCGATCCAATTCGTGGCGGAATCGCTCGGCTTGAGTAATCTCTGGCTTCTTTGTAATTGAAGGAGAAACTGGTGATATGGACCCATGTCAAGCTGTCACACACCTGCCTTTCGGTAAATATAATGTTATTAGACGGTTGACAGGTCTCCCTGGCATTAAAACTTTTCTGCCTGTTCTTTGAAAAATGGTTAGAATCTCATTCATGTGTGAGTTTCGAACATTTTTGCAATTTTTTTTAGCTTTTACTCCACGAGCACACTGAGCATGTGAGCACGTTCAAGAATGCATTAAACGCGGGTTCTTGAACGCACTTTTAGCATATGCTGTTAACACTGGACTGTTGCTGCCCAAAAGTAGCGCATGCACTCACAGTCCGATAACTACATTTGGTGCCATATAAATCCAGCCGGACACAAACCGCTTTCATGAATTTCTCCTTTATGATCAGTTATCAAAACGGTTGACACTTCCATGAACTATAGGGGGCACCATCCATATGTCATTAACAAATCTGAGTCCTTGATTGGTCAGAGTTCAACTGGTTTTAATTTTCAACGTGCGTTCAAAATCCATGTGTTTTTTTCTATGTAAGAGGGGTCTTGAAAACTTGTCTAGTGACGTGTGAACGGAGAGTTTTGAACACATATATGTCTGTTTACGTAGACTTTTCATCCTAAAGGATTACATGCAACAGTTGGAACCTGACTCCACTCTCAGCCCAGATTTTAACAATACCCCAAAAATGGGGGCGGGGCTAGAAGATGTAGACTGGAAACTATAAAACTACATTAAAAAAAAACCCAAAAAACTATTTAATTGAATAAATGTCTGAATATTAAATACTAAATGTCAGAGGGGCGGGGCTGGGGAAGTCACTGTGACCGTTACACATTCAAAAATGGGCGGGGCTTTTATGCTGGAGCTGCAGAGCATGACGTGAAACTTGTGAAATGCCGTGGGACTTTCATCAGTAAATGAATCACGAAATTCAATTTTACTACCTCGTTCCAACCTCTAGAAAGCAGCACACAGACTATAATTTCAGGAAGTTTAGTTTAAATGTGGTTAGGACCCACAGTTAGCACTTTTAAAGCCTCATTTGTACAGGTCAAGAGCCACAAAAAGTTGATTCACTGTTCAGTTACCCTTTCAGTAGTCGCTTGAACACATGCTGCTGAACAATGTGTAAATGCAGCTTCGGGCTATTTTTTTGTCATTGAGTTGTGTTGCAAAAGAATTTTTGTTGTCGCTAACAAAGTCTGAAACTGCACATTTGTGCAGGAAACCAGGCAGCTTGCTCTCTTAAATTGCCTCCTTTCTGTCTCCTTTACTTATTCTAATTTGGTCTTATCTTCAACTCAAAATGACTTCCTGTTCTTCCTACTTCTTAGATTATTTTCAGCTATTCCTTGAACAATTCCCATACTTCCTTTGTGATTATCACGATGCCACAGTAATTACTCTTTTCAGCTTTAGTCTGTCAACATACATGCTGGTGAGAGGAAGTGTATTTTTGTCTATTTTCAGTATTTATCTCAAAATTGATGTACGAAGTAGTGGCACGTTATTTTTGGTCTTTCTCACTTTTTGTATTTGGTTTAAACTCCATAACCCTTAAATTGTGTTTCGTGTCAAAATTGACCCGTTTTCAAGTGGGAAAATGGGTCAGTTTTGACCAAACACAATGTAAAGGTTAAACCTCTTTTGTACACATTTGTGAGTCTGATTGATCTGAGCAAAAGTCTGAAGCAAGTTGTGAAACAGAATGTTTCAAATGGTTCGGTATTTTTGAGAAAATGTAGTTTAAGTCCACATAGAAATGAATTTTATTTCTTAGAAAAATGGGTTTGCGTTTTATTAATTTTTTGCAACAATTCTGCAAACTATTTTTGTTTGTTTACACGGCAGTTACTGTTAAATTAATGCGACCACAGATGCCACGTGAAAATGCAGCCTTTTTCATGTCTGCTTTTTATTAAATGTTTTAGGATTCTGTTGCCAAAGTTACTACAAATAATATTAAAACATTTGTCGTTATTCATGAACTTTTAAAAATGACGTTTTAATGTTTTCATTTGATTATTTATTATTAATTTATAATTATTATTTATGTAAAACATGCCTTTCCAAATTATAAATTAAGTATAATATAAATATTATATAGATATTACATATTTTTATATATAATAAAAATGAAATATGCATGTCGATGTACTATAGAGCAGGGGTGTCAAACTGCTGGTTTTGCAGAAATCCAGCTCTGTCTGCTGCCGAATACCTGGATCCCGTGTGTTGGCCAATAAGAAGCTTCAATTGCAGGTTGGTTGGAAAACATGCAGGAGAACAGCCCTTGAAACCTGTATTCAAACACCCCTGGGATAGAGAAACATGCACTAAAGGCCTAAAAATGTGGTCATTTACAGATGTGATGTTGAGGAATAGATAAACTTGTACGAAGCTTCTTCTAAATCTCTGTGTTTCAGGGATCAGATAATAAAAACATTAAAAGTAAAATGTGAAGGAGCCTAAAACGGATTGTTTTAGCACAGTGAGGTAAAAAAAGAAACTAAAAATGGAAGAAAAACATCTGTTGTTGAGAACTGACAAAAAAAACATGGTCAGAGCAACTCAAGTCAAGTGACAAAGTACATGTGAAGAAATCCCACACAAAGTGCATGTGTGTCAGGAAGGGCATCCGGCGTAAAAAAACCTCTGCCAAACCAAGTGTGTGAATCAGCGAAAGTTTGACGGGATGTGCCAAAAGGTGACCAACATTCAGTCACAACTGTCTTCTAAATTTAGCCAGAAAACTGTCTGGAAGTGAAGCAGCTCACCCTTCCTTTAAGACTCAAGCTGATTCATTCTTTCCAGAAAATCTACAAAATGTGGGATAAACCGAGCAGTTTCTGACAGTGACCCGGTTGACGCAACAGGACCGCAGCCCCAGCCCTCCAGGGCCCGGACCCTGCTTGTTTTTCTGAGAGTTCTTGGGTCATGTGCGGATGATCGCCTGAATCAGGTGTGTTTGCCCAACAAGAACCAGCAAGGGCTTCAGTAAATGGAAAAGAAGCAGGACACCAACCTTGAAGGACTGGAATTGGACACCCTTGAGCAAAAGTGTTCTTCAGAAGGTGCTTACTCTTAAATACATGGTGGCAGAAAGGCTGGGGGGCAGAGGTTGGAAGGAGTGAAAGGTAGCATGTAGATATAAAGTGAAAGAAAAGTGGAAAGGAAGTGAGAAAAGGCTAAACAATTGTCAGAAGGAGGGCAGCAGCAACGCACCGTTGAGCTCTTGTTTTCCCCTGTTGCCAGCTGTGTTATTCCTCTCTTAGTTCCTTTCTGACAGCTTTAATCAACACAATAAGGCTTGCTGTAATTTCATTATGGAGCTTTCACCCGGGGGGCTTGGTGGGGATAGAGGGATGGATAGTTTCAAACGAGTCGAAATCAGGACGGAAAGAGGGCAGGAATGAAGAAAGGGAGAATGAACAAAGTGTGAAGCCAGAGAATGTTCTAAAGAGGGAGAGGAAGGAAAGAAACGTTAAAGCTGGAAGGAAAAGGTAAATACATAGAGGGAGATTAAAGAAGTGAGAGATGGATGACCGGATACGCACACACCTGCAGAGGAGAAAGCTGAAATAATGATGCGATGTGGCCTCTTGATTTGCCCTAAGCAGCGGGGAAACGAGAACAGCAGCACATCAGTCTCACTCTACCCAGAATAAAGGTCAGAGAACTACAATGGGTCATTTTTTGGTAGATACTGACCAACAAATTACCAAAAACTATCATATGCTACACTTTGTAAGGATGGAACCTTTTTTTCCAAGTATATAGTTCTCTCTTGTAAACTTCCCAATGCCAAGAAAAAAAATCTTTACTTGGGTTAAGGAAATGAGAATAAGATAGGAGGAAAATTACATCAAATTGGGGATTTGTGTTGAACCACTTTCTGTCCCAGAAAATGACAAAATGTGTATCTTTTCTGTCATTTTCTTGTTGAATGTCTGTATGATTGATACCACCGTGAACCTGCTCAGTTGGAGGTTGACCCTTTGACCCACTTCCCTCATGGTCATTCCATGTACCAACGGAC
>BSAI01000030.1:2673568-2717836 GCA_036245035.1 Adrianichthys oophorus
GGAGAAAGTTGGTTGGTGGACCCATTATAGTTGGGTCCTCTTCCTCCATGGACAACCACATAGTCAGTGTAATGCAGCATCACAGGCGAGGGCCCAGCCCCACCACAGCAAGGTAGCGAGGCAGGTCCCCATCTAGAGCTGCAACAGCTGAACTGTAGCTGACCCAGAGGGAGAGGACCCAGCCGAGGAGGCACTGGATTTAAAAATAATAAAATATAAATCTAAAATTAAAATGGAACATTTGATAAAAGCAACAAGCAATAAAACATGAGAATAAAAAATATTCAAATAAGCTTTAAATAATCCAGTGTAAAATCATAAAACATGATAAAAATAATAAAAACAAGATAAATTAACATGATAAAAACTAACTAAAAGCTAATTTAAAAAGATAGGTCTTGAGCCTTTTCTTAAAAACCTCTATGTTCTCTGCGGTCCTCAGGTCCTCCGGCAGACTGTTCCATAGACGGGGGCCATAGTATTGAAAAGATGCCTCTCCATAATTTTTGGTTTTCACTGTTGGAATGATCAATAGACCAGTGCCAGAGGATCTCAGGGTCCGCGAGGGTTCATATTTAACTAAAAGATCAGATAAATAAGAAGGCGCAAGACCGTTCAGACATTTAAAAACCATTAAAAGTATCTTCAAATCAATCCTGAAGCAGATGGGGAGCCAATGCAGGGATTTTAAAATCGGGGTGATGTGAGCTCGCCTTCTGGTCTTGGTGAGAACTCTTGCAGCAGAATTTTGGAGAAGCTGAAGGTTCTTAATGCTATTTTTTTGAAGACCTGCTAGAAGGGTGTTACAATAATCAACTCTACTAATTATAAAAGCATGCATCAGCGTCTCCATATTAGCAAGAGAGAGAATTGGGCGGACCCTAGCCAAATTTCTAAGATGATAAAAACCAGTTTTAATCACCTGCTTGATATGTGGGATAAATGTTAGCTTGGAGTCAAAAATAACGCCCAGGTTTCTGACTGTTTCAGAAAAATTGAATGAAAGTTCATTAAGTTTCAGAAACGGTTTCTCTCTCTTGGCTTCAGGACCAATAACCAAAATTTCAGTTTTCTCCTGATTGAGCTGCAGAAAATGATTTGCCATCCATGATTTTACATCTAAAATACGATTTAAAAGTGCTTCTATTGGTCCTGTGTCATCAGGAGACATAGCTATGTACAGCTGGGTATCATCAGCATAGCTATCAAAGCTTATGTTGTGTCATGTAAAATGTAACTAGTAAAACACCGTGATTAACCGCGATTAACCCAAATCCAAACGTGATTAATCTGATTCATTTTTTTAATTGATTGACTGCACTACTTTGTATATGAAACATACTTTACAAAAAAACATGCCTTGCCTTGATTTTCAAAATAAAACTCATTTTTAATTGAGCCAAATGCCCAACAAAAACCTAAAAAACAGAAACTATGTTTGATAAACTATGTTTGATAAACTAGGTATGGTAAACTTAAGCTCAGTATACTTTTTAACCAATGAAACAGCACCATTTTCTCTCCAGCAGTTGAAAAGTCATGAAAAAAACATTTATGATGTCCACTTACTTTAAATCTGCAACCCAATACAATAATGTGCATCATAGATCAATTGATGAGTCTAACTTGTCCCTAGATGTAGATGTTAGTGTGTGTGGTTGTATGTCTCTGGCAAACCATCCAGGGTGTACCCCGGCTTCCATCAGTGGGTGGGATAGGCTCCAGCAACCCCAAAGCACTCACAAGGAATTAAGCGCGTTAAGAAAATGGATGGGGGTTAATGTGGTGAATTGTTACAACAAATAATACTTTCTGAATAGTTTTGGGGGTATATTTTAATGCAACTTCTTCTGAAAAACTGTCTTTCGATCAAACATCCTTGTTTTCTTAGTACCCCCTCCTATCAACCCTGTTTCTCAAATGGTTTGGCCAAGTGAACAAGCGCAACCTCAGATAACTGCAATCCAGCACACGAAGCCCTTCTGGTGTTTTCCACCATGATCACACTGCGGCCGAACCTCCTGCTTGCATGAGTGAAGTCAAGTTCAGGCCAAGTTCTAAAATATCAAGAGCTCACTGTCAAAAGAACTTCCGCCTCTCTGTGGAAAATGTCACTTTTGAGGCACAGAGCTCCTCTTTGCCCTTTTTATGAAAACAAAGCCCTCTGACTCCTGGACAACTACATCGCATTGTTTAAGCTTTTCCCTTCACCTTGTCAACTAAGCTGTTGGAAGGAAAAGAATCTGGCCTTTCCTGCAGCGACAAGCAAAGCCTTACGGCAGCGGAATATGATCCGCCGTCTATGGACTATTCTGTGTGCAAATATTATGACTTTAAATTGTGATGTTATGATTTGATCTTGTGATTTAGCAGCTCATCAGTATTAAAGTGTATTAACTGTTACAATGCAGAATGTTCCATCATTTTGTGTTAGGAAATTCCAACCACTGGATTGTCTCATTTTTTTAACTGCTGCAAAAAGTTGAATTGCAAATCCATTTAGAAGTGGAAAAGAAGTATTGGAAATGAGTTAGAATGAGTTAGAATGCTAGGGAAATGTATTTATGGGACCAGATATACATTAAGGGCACACAAAAATTTATCGGATTGCAAAATGGGACAAAACTGCAGCGTTCTGGAAAGTCAATGAAAAAGAGGGTTTGATGAAAATGGTGTTTTTTGTGTTTTTAACATGTTCTTGTGCAATTTTTCTCAGAATGGAGAACATATAAAGAAAATAAAGCTTAAAAGTGCATTTCTGGACTATTTAGTTATTCAAATGTGAATCAGAAGCAGATGGATAAATGCTCAAATCGAAAAAGCTTGTTTCTGTGATGTGGAAGCTATGGCATGCATGGTCCCTACTCTAGTCTACCTAATCTAGTGACTTAATCGTCCAGCCCGTTCTCACTCCCAAGTCGTCACATATTGACGCATGGGTAAGGAGCCCTCCGCGTCAAAAACTGACGCTTCGGGTGTACTCAACTCGTCGTTTTTTTGACGCGCTGGCTCATCCAATTAAATCAAGACTCCCCAACCTCCAGGCCGCAAACCGGTACCGGTCCGGTACCAGACTGCACCAGTACCCTGACCCTAACCGTAACCTGGTACCGTACGCGGATCAGTACACGGACACAGACCGGGCTAGGGTACCAGTACTGGACGTGTCCCAAGGTTCAGTCCGCGTTCGGACAAGTCCTAAGGTTTGGTCCACATTCTGCACCGCGTCCCACAAAACGGCTGGACCCCTGATTTAAACGGAACAGCCGATTAAATCAGGGTTGAGAGCACCCAAAGCATCAAAGAGTGACGCATATGTGACGACTTGGTAGTGAGAACATGTAGAATCGTCAGGATCCTATCAAACTTGTGGATGTAAGACTTCTTCACTGTAGCAAACCCTAAAAATCTTTTGTTTTGTAAGGTCATGTTTTAAAGATGTCCTCAGTTTGGGACGACCACAAAAATGACACACTGGCTTAAAATCAGCAACATGCAAACCATAAAAGGTTATGTTCATCTCTCTGTGGGATATGTAGGAACAAGGAGGGAAACAAAGTCAATTTCTGGCTATCTACTGTTTTGGGAAAAACTGCAACGGAAGTCAGTTTGCTAAACAACTTCTAAAGCTACAATCACATTGTTTTCACAATGTTTTGAATAATTGTGTTTGTTTCCTGCTTGAATAAGTTTTCTTTTCAAAAATGCACTAAAGTAAGTGAATTTCTTGTCTATCCTGCTTCATTTTTGTGGAGCTTCTTTCAAATGCAAATGTTGATTTCCAAAAAAACCCACAATATTTCTTCTCGAAGACATCTGCTCAAACAAGACTGTAAACACAATTTGGGAACTTCCCAATTTCTTTTTATTGTGAATGTGCTTATTGGAAATCACAAACTGGAACACAGCAGTGTATTGCCAGCTTGCTGCATAATTTAGGGCAAACACATCGGCGATACACAAAAATTTTGTGGGTCCTGTTGCACTGCAGAAAGTTTCTCTCACACATGCGGTTTATGCACGACTGCTAATGCATTCCTGTTGATCGGGGACCATTCTCCTCACTGCCTTTCAGGCCTCATGTTTTCCCGCGCAGATGCATATCAGCTGTAATGAGCCTGTGTGGTTATTGCTATTCCAAAACCATAATGCATATATTTTGCCTTGTGGCAGATTGTAATAGAAGTAAATTTGTGCCTAAGCGTTTGGTTTGCTGGCTGTGTTGTTTTTGAGAGATAAGAACATGTCTTTTTTTAGTCGATTTAAAGGTAAAACTGTCACAACTGAGGTTTCGTCGCAGATTAAAAAAAAAAACTGTTTGCTTTGTAACAATTCCAGTTTTTACTTCCACCCTGCATAAATAACCAGCACATCTTTGCTCCTGGATGTGATTCACAAGATGTATTACTCACTGGTGTTTTTGTGTGTCTTTGTGGGAACTATTTGAATCAATTTCACTAGGAAATTTATTTCACTAATGGGAAGATCATGCTCCATTAAGAACTGCATAAAGTGCAAAACAGAAAAAAAGGAGATGAAGGAAAAAAGGAACAGCTGTGCACTCCATTTTCTATGGAGCCGACTGCGTTGTGTTGCAATATTACAGCTGTAAATTCTATATATTCGGCTTTGGCTTTGATGACTGTCTTCATTGTTTTGTTTGTTTTTTCCAGGAGTCAAAAATGTACATAAAACAAGTGAAAAGAGACAAAAATTAAATCACTTAAGCTACAGACACATCAGACATGTAACGTGTGTTGAGCATTCTTGAACACGCATTTAATCCGTGGTTTTCACACTGGACAAGGAGGGAGGGGCTTCTTTTTCTCCTGTTTACTAGTGCGTGTCCGTCACCTACAGTTGGAAGAGGCTCGGTGTGAAATGCTAAAGCAAATCTCCCAAATCTTGCTCCAGACTTTCTCTTTCACAGCTCTACTCCAGCATATGAAAGATTTGGTGTAACAGAATTTTGTTCAGGCACAAACTGCAACTATTAGTTTCTCCCCCATGATACATTTTCGACCCATTGGCATTTCCATGAATTAAAAGGGATGCCATTCATATGTCACTAACAAATCAAAGTCCCTGACTGGTTAAACTTTAACTTGGTTTAGCTTACAATACGCATTCAATAGACGTGCGTTTTTTTTATGTAGAGCCCAAAAGCAATCTTAAAAACGTACATAGCTTTGCATTAAGGCTAGAGTTTTGAACACAGTAGCTCGAAACATGCGCGGACATAGACTTACATAGACTTGCGTGAATAGAAAGGAACACATTCTTAGGTCACGTCCAAATCCGAGTGACTGATTGATCAAAGTTCAAAATGATCCAACATTTTTTCAATTGCGGTGTTTTGTACGTAAAGCCCAAAAGCCGTTGTAGAAATTTGCAAAGCTATGCGTGACAGGAAGAGTTTTGATAGCAGAACTCTGAAACGTGCATTTACATAGACTTTTAATTGGAAGTGGTCGCTTGAATGCACGTTGCTGAGGGTGGTGTGAATGTACCTTTAATCAACACGTAAGCGCAAGTTGTTGTGAAGTATGTGAGACGCAGGCACATCGAAAGGATTTTTCCTTCTTTTTCAACATCCAAATCCTGCACATAGAATTCGGGCTGGAATTTCTCCTCCATTATCAATTTTTGAATGCTCGGCACTTCTGTGAATTAAAAAGGACGCCACCCAAACACGCCAAATCAGAGTACTTGATTGGTCAGAGTTCAACTGGTCTAACTTTGGCATTTAATGGCTCAGTATTTTTTCCGAAAAGTTTCGAACATTTACATAGACTTTTCATTGGAAGTGGTCACGTTGTTGAGAGCGGTGTGAACATACTTTTACACTGACTGAAATCACAAAAGTCCTTTTTCCCTACATATTTGTGTTGATTTTTATTTGATGATCCATGTATTTGTTGTGCAAGCTTCTGTGAAACCTTTCACGAAATTCAGCACTAGTATTTATTAAGCATTCATGTGTTTCCCTTATGGGAATTCTAAACTGAATCTGCACTCTGTGATACAGAAAAGCATATACATTCTGGATCCTTGTTGAACACAACACAACATTGAGATTTCTCCTTTTTTTTCACACTCACTTCTCCAGTAGTGAGTGTGTTCTTATTTGGAAAAACCTGAGGCGATTTGTAAGGGGAAAGGGACATTTACAGCTCAGAACAAAACCACAATAAAACCAAACTTAATAAAAACCAACAGCCCAATATTTCTCTGCATTTTTGCATCCGATTTTTAGATTCTTGCATCCAAATCTTATAGCTTCCATTCTGACAGAACGTAATGGTCTGCATTGTTCTTTATGTCCTTTTGCTTCCCAGCTATAATTAACTTTGCATGCAGGACTGACTTGAAATATATTTTAATCAGGCCCTAACTTGATGGAGCATGCATAACATGACAGCATAGTAAATGAAAAATGGGGCACAAACTGAGGAAGTTCTTCTTGGATTTGGTTGTCAATCAATGTCTTCTGCTTCATGAAAAGCATTGTTTTTATGTCTGACAGGCTAATATTAATGGAAAACAGTTGAGACATACTTGACGGAAATGTGACAAAGTGGGACCTTTACATAAAAATTCAAAAGCAGCACTCATGGTTATATAAACGTGACAAGCATCCATCTTTAGCTAACAGCTAGTTGTTTAGACTTTAGTATCCTTTCTTTGTGTCACAACACTGTAATTTGAGGGATGGTACAGTATATAATTCATCACTGCTATAGTATGTTAAAGAAATTCAAGCAGAAACTCCCCAAAAACTCAAGTTTAATGGAAGCTGCTACAAAATAAGGGCTCCTAAGTTCAAATGTAACTTGACCTATTAAGATGTTTTTGATTGGAATAGCTTTTGATTTCCGTAAATATGATAATGTAGCAAATTCAACAAATGAGCATTTTCAGTTATTTAGAATCTATCAAATGTTGTGGAACTATGTTGTGCGTAATAATGTGGAACAGTGCATTTGAAGGGTTTTTTTTTTGGTAAAAAAAAACACTTTTGTCTGTAGGAGGTTTGTTCAGTGACATTTCATTTAGTAGTTAGTGACTTGAAAATTATGCTGACTGTCATTTGCATTCAGTATTTAGGAAAATCATAGAAAAGATCATTTTCATAATAATTTGGAACGCGCTGTAATGGGAAATTAAGATTGGTTGATGGGAATTTTAACTTTCTAAAATGATCAATGGTGTGTTTGTCATTTAAAAGTCAGGAAAAAACAAGAAATCTCTCCACAAAAAGCACCTCAGCCACTGTAAATCATGCACTGCCCACTATGAGGCAGCAGACTACAACTGAGGCAGGATTGCTCATTTGCCCAATTCGATTCACTGCAGTAGTTAAATCAATATTCCATTTCAATGCTCCATTTCATGAAAGTATGTGAAAGTACTTCAAGTAAAAGGACTTCAGCAATGGGTGCCTCAACTTTATGTGCCACCAGCATGTGTGAGGTTAGATGTGTCTCCATGGAGACGGCAACTTCTTTACAAGCTGTTTGTCAAATGCACACTTACAAAATTAGCCTCTTAGCATTCTCATATTATATAATGCATGTGCTAATGAGATTAAAGCATTAATGACTGATGAGGCATATTTCAAATAGAAAAAAACTAGGAAGTGCTTGGTCCACTCACATTTATTTAATTTGAAAAAGAAAAAATACTGAAATAGAGCGGTCTCAGAGCAGGTTCTGTTTTAAGCAGGAGTTTAGCATAAGAACACAAACACCTCTAAAGAGGGCCACAAAACAGAACAACACAAACCAAACTGTTTTTTTTTTTTATCCAAGACCTAACTCAGCATGAACTTTTGACAGAATCAGGAAGCTGACTAAGTTATGCTAGCTGAGTTTATGCTAATTAGCTTCATATGATTTATAACATGTCAGATTCAGTTCATGGCTCTTTCAACACATTTGGCCAGAGCAAAATATGAGGTAATTGGGTTTTGAGTCAGATAGGCAGATTTTTTTTCACCTAGCATAGCATTAGCGTAGCTAACATTTGGGACTCCTGCAAGTTTGTTCCCTCAACAAAAACTTACGTCAGCGACCAAATTACAGATAGTGTAGCATGTAGAGCAACTGAGCAATGATTAAATTGCATCATGCCAGTCTTGAGCATATTAGATGAAGTACTCCCTGCTAACATTGTCTTTAATTAATCTTTTTTTTGTATGCTGTATGTTGTTTTGTTTTTGTTGTTGTTTTACACTTGTTTTTTGTTTTGCCACATGAATTCAATATCTATGAGTCTCTCTGATCCTACGTTTGTGTGTTGGCTCCTACATCCCCAGATAAGGCAGGGCCTTGAAGCCAGCAGGCCATTCCAGCTTCAGCAGGAATCTGATGCTGTTTTGGTGCGTGTAATGTGCAGCTATAGATGCAAGCACACATACACACACACACACAGACATGCATGCCTTGTCAGATGCACATACAAAACTCATGTCTGAGGGCACTGCTGTAATTGGATGTCTGATTACTGATTACTCGCGTGTGCAGATAGGAATGAAGGGGTTCTTTGAGGGAGGAATGGAGAATGTTGCATCAGTAAAGTTGGAAATGGAGATCTTCATACTCAGAAGTCGCAATGTGTGTGTATGTGGGGGGCTTGCAGGGATAAAGACAGAGAAGTGGCCATGTTCTTGCTTTTGTGATCTCCCGGCTTAACATTGACCTTGTGGTTTTTATCTTTGCTCTGACATCCAATCATCCCTTTCCTTATCTCCCCTCTATCCTCACCTTACACGTCTTTTCATCGGGCCATCCCTTTCCATTTCCTCCTTCCATCTCCTGATTCATCTCTCCTTTCCTTATATGTCCATCTTCCCTTCTCATCCTTC
Organism: Adrianichthys oophorus; assembly: GCA_036245035.1. Taxonomy (NCBI): domain Eukaryota; kingdom Metazoa; phylum Chordata; class Actinopteri; order Beloniformes; family Adrianichthyidae; genus Adrianichthys; species Adrianichthys oophorus. Next base: position 2,682,435 of record BSAI01000030.1, read on the forward strand.
AACTTTGTATTTCGTCTCCTGTTGCTCCTGGCCATATTTTTTTTCCCTGCTGCATTCAGTCCTGTGCCTGGTCTCTCAGATCAGATCAGGAAGCCACTGGGATTGGTTGGACTTATTGGATGTATCGGTGATGTGTGACAGGTGCCAAGAGGTCGGATGATTCAGTAGAGAAGGAGTTGCTGCTTTCATGGAGACTCCTCACTCTTGCATGTCATCTCCCTTTAAAGTGCTGATAGTGAGCACTTTATGGAGATGGTGCAGATTATAATAGTAAAAGCTGCTACACACAATAAATAAGATGCTCTGAGCATTTAAGATTTTTTATTTTATGTTTTTGAGAAAGTAACAGAACATTCTTTTTTTTTGTCTGGGTCATTGCATTCAAGTGTTTTATGCTAATCTGCCCAGCGACCAAAGGAAAGGCAGAGTTCAGCTCGACTTTGTGACTCCTGTGGCTAAGACAGATCCTGCTGCACACACTGACACACATGCATACTGTGAAAAAGAATGTGAAATTGTATCGTGTAACTTTTTAAAGATCCACTTAGAATTAAAATGGTGTTTTTGGTGTTTAACATGTTCTTGTGACATTTTTCTGGCAATAGAGGGCATACAGTCTTCAGCATAAATGAGTTCACCCTCTTTAAAAAGTACTAATTTAATCAGTAGCGTGATGAACAAAAGGACAATTTCTAAACTTTCCACTATGATGAGTTTTATTCAACACTTATTTAACTCCTAACCATGAATGAAGGTGAATAATGTAACTTAGATCACAAAATAATGAGTTTTACTCAAATTGGTTGAAGCAGAAATGAATATACCCTGCATCAAAAACTACTATATCTAGTATTTTGTATGAGCTCTGTGATTTTGAAGGACAGCACCAAGTCTTCTAGGCATGGAATCAACAAGACACATTGCAACATTTGTCTTTTTCCATTCTTCAAGAAGAACCTCTTTTAGGACCTGGATGCTGGATGGAGAGTGATGCTCAACTTGTTGCTTCAGAATTCCCCACAGGTGTTCCATTGGATTCAGATCAGGAGACGTACTATAGTTCCAGTAGTCTTCCTCCTCTTCAGCATGGGCCCTAGCAAATTCTAGACGTGCTTTTTTATGTATGGGCTTTAGGAGAGGCTTCCTTCGTGGACGACACCAATGTCCATACTCATTCCTTTGCAGTGTGCACCAAATGGCATCACGGGAAATGGTCACTTCAGTTTGGTTTTCTGCTGCTTTAGCTAACTGCAGTGAACTTGCATGGTGATTTTCTTTAATCCTTCTTATCAGAAGACGCTCCTGTCGAGATGTTAACTTCCAATGCGTGGCCTGGACGTCTCTGTAAGATCTTCCTTCCTACATTTTTGGATCACTTTTTCTACAGTATTCTGACTGATATGTAAAGCTTTGCTGATCTTCTTGTGGCCCTCACCTTTTTAGTGTAAAGAAATTATTTATTTTCTCAGATTTTGTGGCATTTCTCTTCCACGAGAAGCCATTTCTGACAGCATGAAATGGGAATGCTCTTTTATAGTCACCTGTGTCCTGGACACATCTTAAATGAATGATTAGACTCACCTGTGGTTGAATGCCTGTTACTTAGAATTTTGTGTCTTAAGTGTGGCTTTTTTCCTAAAGGTGCACTCAACCACCGAATGCGATTTGCCCGGTCGAGGCGGCCAATTTCAATGTAAAGTCAATGATTTAGACACGAATTGAGGTTCTGTGGTGTGAATTGGCCCCTGCGACAGACTGGCAACCAGTCCAGGGGTATCCCTTGCCTTCGCTCATGAGTAGCTGGGTTAGGCTCCGGCAACCCAGTGACCCCGAAAGGGAAGAAGCGGTTTGGAAAATGAATGAACGGTGTGAATTGAGCAGCCGGCGCAGCGCGAAGGTTTGGAAACGGCGCGAATTGAGCAGCGCGAATTGAGCAGCGCGAATTGAGCGGCCACCGTGGCTGGCTAGTTTAAAAAAAACCGAACTCTGGGGAGGTGGTTGCGTCTCCTCAATCAATCAGGGACTCAACTTCGGGCAACGTTTTCAGTGACAGCAGGGAGAAAACATCCAACATGGTGGATCAATCCATACTCACTCCTGAACTTCCATTTATTTTCTTAACCCGCTTCTGGACAGTGGGATTTTCAGATCCCGTCCCAGTTACTGTTGGGAGGGCCGCTGCTGGATGGAAAAGCAGTCTGCTCAGGCCTCCTGAACTTTATGATGTTTTCTTATTTTTATTGAGACAACAATAAAAAAAGTCCCCTCATTTTATTCTTATTTTAACTCTTTCCTTCTCTTGTTAATGCGCAACAGTAAGCATTTGAACTCAGTCAGAGAGAGACGGAAACACCGCAGAAGTGACTGTCAGTCAGACACCGCAGCAGGACAGAAACTCATTGGAGCAACCGGGAGAATCTAAATGTTTTCATGAACCCAAACATGGAGACGTGATCACTGCTGTTTTTGTAGAGATCTACGAAATAAATAAACCTGATCTCTAAACATCATCTGTGTCTCCCATGACATTCCAAACAAATGAGATAAACAGATGCAGCTCCATGTAGCAGTTTTTTTAAAAAATTAGTTGCTAGCTCCTCCCATAGGCGGCTGAGGCGGTGAGCTTAGGGAACACATTTTTGGCCACACAGTGAGCAGAGAATTCCCCGCACAGCAAAGGAATGGCGGGACACGCGAATTGGCTGCATGAATTGCGTTTGGTGTGAGTGCATCTTTAGACTATACTTGCGGTGTACTCATTTTTGCAACAAAACTTAGGTTAAAAATTATTTATAATTAAGACCAAGTTAGGTGCTAAAGGTTTCTAGAAATTTTTTGCAAGTGTTCTAGGAATTAGTGTTCTATTTTCTACTTTACTTTGTGACATTTAGAAGCATGTAAACTAAGATTTGTATCAATGTATAGTAACTATAAAGTCTCAAACTCAAAACTGCATCATGTTCAGGCACCTAAAAGAAATGTATTAGTGAAACTATACTTAGAAGTGTTGGGGGATGGCAGTTATGGGCGGAGCAAACAAAATCAGAAGCGCATCCAATAAAAAAAACATCATCCTCTAGTGTTTGCACCTCAAGCATTGAAAGGATCAAGGTGTCAAGTGCGCCAACATTTAGCTAAAGTAAGGATGAGTGTGCAAACAACAACAAGCGGGAAAATTCACATGCTGAGAAGTCGAGGACAGGGCCAAAAGGCGCCTAAAGAGAGTTGTTTTTTGTTGTTGTTTTTATGTACATATAATAAGAGGTACTTTTGATGGAGCAGAGGGATGAGCCTGGGTCGGGTCACTAATGGATACAGGGTGCCACTTCAGGAAAAACTGAGCAGGGTAGAGGGGTGGTAGTGTAAGATACACTGTCACAAAGGCATGGTCTTTGGGGGGAAAAAAACAACAAAAAACTTGGAATATTGGATTGTACCATTGGAATATGAGGCAATCACTTTATAGGACACAGGTTTTTTCATGCAAAAGTATTTGAAGAGTTTATGGTGGCCTAAGTTCCCAGGTGATAGAAGGCAGAGATGGTCACTAGTCCCTTTTTCAAGTCCAAGTCAAGTCTCAAGCCTTTTTGTGACAAATCCCAAGTCAAGTTTTAAGTCTTTAGCTGTAAATTTAAGACAAATTTGAAAACTGTTAAAATAAATATTTAATTATCATATATTGTCATGAAACTACTAGTTTGTGTGTCTGCATTCCCAGTGCAACCGAATTGTAAAGACAGCCTTTGTTTTTAGACCTGACAATCATGTGCTGAAGATTAAATAAAAAATCGACTGCATTTTCCTCACTACAGGGCGCACCGGATTATAAGTGAATGGTCTATTTTTAAACTTATGTCAAATATGAGTTGTGCTGAACTACTAGGCGCATTAAGTAAGACAATAGTCATTAAAGTCTCTTGGTCAGTCAGAGTTTATTTACTGCGTATACAGTAATTCTAGAACTTGTTTATAACACGATACACATTAGAAGTGTTTGGCGCATCAGTATATTTATAAAACCTGTAACTCCCAACCTAAATTGCAACACGTAAAAAGGCAGATAGATACCGCTAAAACGAATGCTAACGTGATTATGCTAATTCCCAACCTCGTTAGTAAGAAGAGATGCGTTTAACACAACAACACGTTAGCTGCATTAGCGTGTACACAATACCCATAACTCCCAACCTTGTTTGCAACACGTAGAAAAAAAGACTGATACTGCTAAAACAAACAACACTTTGTGCATTAACTCACCTTGTTAGTAACACGTAAAAAGACACTGTTTAGCATTGCAATACGTTAGCCACGTTAGCATATTTACAATATCTGTAACTTCTACTCTTATTTGCAACACATAAAAAAACACACTGATAGCTAAAATAAACGTTACTGTGTCTACACTAACTCCCAATCTTGTTAGCTGTGTTAGCGTGTACATAACACCTGTAACTCCTAAACAAGTTTGCAACTCAGAACAACTGACTGAAATTGATAAAACCATCATTATTGTGACTATGTTAACTCCCAACCTTGTTAGTAGCACATAAAAATTAAACAGTCCAATACATTACACGTTAGCCCCGTTAGCGTATTTAAGGTTTACAATATCTGTAACTCCTACCCTTATTTGCAATACATAAAAAAACAGACTGATTCAGCTAAATAAACGTTACTAGGACTATGCTAACTCCCAATCTTCTTAGTGACACATAAATACAAAAAACACAGTCCCACACCCCCTACATGTCAGCTGTGTTAGCGAAACTCCCAACCTGGTTTGCAACTCTATGCTAACACCCAACTTTGTTAGTAGCATGTTCAAAAACACAACAAAGAAAATTAAAAACATCACGAACCATTCTTATCTCTTATTAGCATAGTTTTGTTACAATAATACAACAATAAAAGCAAACAAAAGTTTTTCATTTCATTTTTTAGGGTTTAACCCTTTGATGCCTTAATTTATTTCCAGCTATGAAATTGCTTATGTTTTTGCTTTCAAGTAGATCCTAAATTAAGTTAAATTTGGAGCAGAAGTAGTTTATTGCAAATTTGCATAATTAGGCATCAAGGGGTTAAGTCTTCCCTTACCAAAAATAAGTGTACTTCATGTATAGAAAAGTATATTTCTAGTACACTTCTACTAAAGTATACTAGCAGTTTACAAACAAGTATACTTCTTGGGACTAAATTGGCCCACGTTGATTTTATAAAAAGTATACTTAGAATAATACTTAAAGTAACCTTTCTGGCATAACATTAGTTTACTGACAATACATTTTAAGTTTACTCTAAGTTTATGAAGGCTTACTAAAAGTAACATTTCTGGTATACTTTACGTTCACTGACAATAAAGTTTAAGTTTACATTAAGTTTATGAAAGTATACCACAAGTATACTTAGTCTAACCTTTACTGTATACTGTTAATTTACTGCCAATAAACTTGAAGTTTACGTCAGGTTTATAAAACTATAGATGGAAGTATACTTTAAGAGGCCTTACTAGTTTACTTTAAATTCACCAGTAATGACTTGTCAAGTTTAGTCTGAGTTTAAAACAGTATGCTTTGAAGGTTATTTAATGTAGCAAGTCCAAGCTCATGATATCGGTCCTGCCAAGGTTACAGCCCCACAATGCTTCAACTGAGATGGCCAATGGTTCACTTCTGGAATATATTAGGTTCAACTCAAAAACACAGAACTCACAGTGGCTCATGGGGGTCATCATCCTTTACCTCCCTCTTAATCTTGGTGGAGAAAGAAATGAACATAACAGGATAAGGGCAAAACAGAGTAAAACAGCCAAAAAAAATCACAGACAAAAACCTACAAAAAACAGCCCAGACAGGCAAAGGGACTGGTATCCCACAATCCCTTGCCCTGCCAGATCTGACAGCAGTCCAAAATTCTGTGACCATCACAACATTCTTAATTACAAGCCATACAGTGTGTCAGCTGCTTTGCCGAACACCATTGTTGCCGGTTTAGTTTCTAAACTTGCGAGCAAAAAGAAGCATGGCCGAGTGGACATCATTTGGGTGGGTCTGGGATTGGTTTGGGGGTTCCTCACGTAGGAATCCAGCAGGAATCCTCGCCATCGTGAGGAACGTAATAAAATAAAAATATGTCAACCGGTCTTTAAATTAATTACTTTTAATTACTTTTAATCTCAAAATCGCATGATTTTGCATGTTTCCTGTACAATCCAGCGCAGGCTGCAAGGTGAAAGGACACTCGGAGCGCAGCCTCAGCAATCCCTAATATCGCAGGCCTTTGGTTTACTCAGTTTATGCTAATAATCTCATTCCTTACTTTTAAATTACATGCATTTTCCATGTAATGTCAATTTTACGCCTGTTGTTTCTGTGGTGTTAGTATTTGACATAAAGCTGCACTAAAATGACAGTGATGCAGGCAGTAAAACAGCTGCATTTTAATAAATAAGCAATAGATTGTTTGTTTGATGAATGTATAGAAGTTTTTGGGAGGATTTTTGCTTTTGGTGTTGCGCAAATGTAGGAAAACACCAGATATTTATGGTGTAAGTGAAAAGTTATTTGGTTCAGTTGTTCATACATTATTAATGCCTAAAAAATTATATTCACATAAAAATCAACTCACTCGTTTACGTTTCACAAATACACACACAGGACCAAACCCACCAAACATGAACCAACTTAAAAATGCTTAAAAATGATGCCAGGAGTTTAGCTCTGATAAAAAAAAAAACAACACAAGAGCAAAGAAAACAGAATTATTTGATTTATTTTTGCTGAAAAACACGCTTTTTAAAAAAAATTTAATTTCCAAGCTTGTTTGTTTTGTTCTTCAGTGTGTTCCTATTTTTCTAATTTTGACAGGATATGAAAAGCTAAATCTTTTCAGATATTTATACGTTTTTTTTTTAATATAAAATGACATAGTAGTAAATCAATGTGAGTGTTTTTTCTTTTAACGTTTACTTTATTGTACTATATTGAACTGTATTTTACTTTATTGTATGATTCTGACAGAATCAGTGTTTTTTGGAGAACAAAATATTCACAAAATAGTCATTTAAGGTTTAAGTTGATTAATTCTGGAATAATATTCTTGTCTGTTTTTATTTATTTTTATGTTTAAAAATTTACGTTGTAAAGGTTTTTCAAATTTCGTTTTGGTTTGTTCAATAAACTTTTCATGTGTTCAGCTTGCAACCTCAGATGTGTTTTGGATTTTGACCCACTGTGCGATTGAGCTTGACACCCTTGTTTTAAGGTTTGCTTTTAGTGTACAAGTAATAAACTACTACTGATTAGTGGGTAAAAGTACAATTTTAATATACTGGAGAGAATGCATTTACTCCTGTTTTAATGCTGTGTAAGAAAATGTTTAAGGACAGTGACAAATTAGATTATTAATGGAATTTATTTTATAACACAAAGTTTCACATTTCCAACCAAATTTGAAGTTTAACTTTGGCAAAGCAGTGCAGACAACAATTCACTAAATCCGAAAAAACGTTTTGATTTTGAAAACATCTATGATCTTCTTTGCTGCTGCTGTTTGCTTGTGGCTTTTGTTGTTGATTGTTTTAATCCTTTTTTTAGGTGTCTTGCAAATTAATCCCTGGGAAATTTAGGCTTGTAGTATCATTCTAAGTAAAATACAAGTATACTTAATGTGAATTTATGAACTTGTAAGTTTATCTCTGATAAGTACCTAACAAGTAAACTAAAAGGAATACTATCTTGATTTTAGTTTTAAAAAGTTTAGTTTTAAAAAGTATACTTAATTTACTTAATAGTTCTGGTTACCTATTCAATGCACTGAGACCTGCAAACTTCCAGGCATATTTTAATGGGAGGATGCACATTTTCTTAGACAGCATTTTTTCAGGGTGTCTTCAATGATTCATTAGGATCCTCTAGAAAGAAAAAACAGTGTATATAAAGGGGAAAAATGCATGTGTTAAAAATGACATCAGAAAAAAGCAGAATGACACTTAATGCAACTTTATTCAAGAGCAATTGGCTAAAACTGGGAGGTGCGAAAATCACGCATAGGGATCAGTTCACAAGTGACAACACCGAAACAAGTCAAGTGACTTCAAAGGCCTGTGCTGCTGCGCTGCAAGCCTTGAACAAAGCATCGAGAAGCAGAGGGCAACTTTCATTTTCAAGCATGTGCTAATGAGGTTTACAAAGAGCTTTGAGGGAGATAGAGGTTGTCAAAGTCAGAGCATCCATGCCTGAGTCTGGTAATACATTAGTGTGAGAATTCTTCTTTAGTTGCTATTTAGTGGCAAATATTCATGTTAGTCACTGGAAGGGTAAATCAATCTCCTAATTCATAGCTTTGTGTGATCAGCACATAGATTTAAATGCAGCCCAGAATGTGGTGCTAATAGTGACAAGATTTTCTAGACACATAGTGCATAATCAAAGGGTAACGATGTTAATTTGTAAAGGGGAAGAAAAACACCAGCAAAGTCTTTTTTAACACAGAAATGTGGATATACACACCCCATTTTCTAAGTGAAAATGGCCTGCAGAAACCCACTTTCAGTGTTATTTCTTTAAATTCGTTCTTCATGGGAGGTTGCATTAATATTTAAGCCTTAACATCGGGGTGAATACAATCCAAACTGCGCGCGTGTGATACAACCGCGGTGTTAAATGAGGGTTTAGTGTTGCATGGCGCAAGCTATATTGGCTGCGAGTGACTGCACTGGAGCACCGCTATTGAATTAGCCGCGAAAGCTGCAGCTTATATGAACGCAGCCAAGGAAGGCAAAGAAGAGCCAGGTGAAGAGGAACCGATGATACAGAACCTGAAATCAACAGCTCAGCTGAAAGCAAAAGAATACGTGTGGGTTTGTTCATCTTTTGTCAGACCAAAAAATCAACTTTTGTGATATTTGGCAAATGTTGGACTAGCAGAGGAGGGGCTAAAAGTTGCCTAAAGCAGTGGACATGAATGTCTTTTGTTTTCAGGAGGTAACGTTGTACAGGGTGAGGCAGATTGGTCATCTAATGCAGAGACGGTAGTGTTCTGTGCTTTGCAAGAAAAAATAAAAATATAGTAAATTACTAACTGTAGACAACACTGCAGTTGTAAGTGGAAAAGAAAAAAATTCACCCGCCTGTTGATGTAACTAACCATCTATATCGGGGCGTCAATCTCCAGGCCTCGAGGGCTAACTTCCTGCTGGTTTTCCAGAAATCCTGCCTTACATTCTGCTGAGTAGCTGGATCAGGTGTGTTTAGCCAGTGAGGAGCTTCAATGGCAGGTTGGTTGGAAAAAATGTGAGAAACTTGCAGATAGTGTACCCATGGAGGGTTGTACAGAGGAGATGTGTCTTGCAGTTCCCTTGAGTCTCGTACGGCCAACTCAAGGGACGTCATGAAAATTGAATGTTCAATTGTTGTTCGTGTGGTAAGTGTATCTTTTGGTACAACCTGTCAACTGCAGCATGCCCGTAGAAAAATGTACATGGACATTTTCGGTCTATGGACGGTCTACAACCTTTAAATTTATTGATTTACCCATTTGTCACCTACAGAACTATCTATCTGTAACAGCAGTTGTGACTAAGCCATTAACGCGACGTTCACAGCGGCTTTTGCAAACGCCCATTGAAGCAACCACTTTCTAAGAAAAGTTTACATATAAGTAAGTGAATGTATGCTTTGGGCTTCAGCGTTCAAAACTCTTGTGTTCACACATTGCTATGGAAGATTATAAGTCCGTTTTCGGGCCCTACATTCAAAACGCGTAGCCACTGAACGCCCGCTGAAAGTTAAACCAGTTGAACTTTGACCAATCAGGGATCCGGATTTGGTGGTGACCCATGGATGACTTCCCCTTTAATTCACAGAAGTGCCAATCTTGGAGGAGAAATGAATAATTGAAGTTTGTGCCTGACCAGAATTATTTGACACCAATAATTGATATATCTGAATAGGACTATGAAAGAAAAAGCCTGGAGCAACAGTCATGAGATTTGCACCGCTTCCACATTTCCCACCAAGCCTCGTCCAACTGTAGGTAAATTCACTAGTCACTAGTTATCAGGTAGCGACAGTCCAGTGTGAACATCATATACTAAAAGGACATTCAAGAACCTACATTTAGCAAATTCAACAAATGACCATTTTCTGTTTTTTTAGAATCTATCAAATGTTGTGGAACTCTGCTGTGTGTAATAATGTGGAACGGTGCATCTGAAGGTTTTTATTTTTGAAAAAATACTGTAATCATTAGGAGGTTTGTTCAATAAAATATAATATATACTCTAATGAGTAGTGACTTAAAAAGTTAAATATGTATTTAACTAAATGTCGCTCATTCTGTTTTGGTCTTATAGCGAGTCTGTCTGCATACGACTGTAGGTAAACTGCACCAGGGTTCTTTAGCAAAAGAATGGAAACTCGTTTTGGTTCTCATGCACTTATTACAGTCACATGCACCGCAGTCATCTTCGCCTAAAGCAATGAGGTTCTGTGTTCAGAGAGGAATAAACAGATGCAAACAAGCCAAGAAGTGACATTTGCTTCCACGCTGACGCTGCTGTAATCAAGTTATCGTGCTGTGTTGGCTCCTCGGTGGAGGAAAAGCTTTTAATTCAATTATCTCTTTGTAAAGAAATGTGTTGCAATTTGTAAATTATGTTTGAAAGTGACTATTACTGCAGAGCGACTGATTGTATTTATCTGTTGTGAATTAACAGGGATATCTGATGGAGCTCACACGAGCTCGCCCAGTGTGTGATGTTATGCAACAAAGCAATAAACTATCAAGTTTAGCCACAATCAGTCAAAGGATGAGCTCAGCGCTCTGTGTGTTTTGCTGGCGTTGTGCATTTTGCTGAACATGGTCTCCTGCCTCTCTACATTTGTGTGTGTTTGTATGATCCCAATGGCTTAGACTTAAGCTTCCTTAAAGTGTATTTTATCTCTATAAATCCTTTTTTATTTTTTTCATTTTTTCCTTATTTTTAGTCCTTATTCGTTTCATGCGTCAGTTGAGAGTTCATTTTTATTCAGTCCATTTTACAAATTTGTAGCTGAAAGTGCAGCAACTGATCTATTTGAAATTTAGTAACTTAGTGCTTTGCAGACAAATTATGTGCAAATGTTTTTTTTTATTACAACAGTCTTCTTAGCCACAATTTTTTTGTTAGTTTGCAGCAAAAAACTTATTAATAAAAACTCATGTTATGTCAAGTAAACATATGTAATTTATTTAAGAAAATAATAATATTGTTACTTAAATTTTATTAAAAGTCTTTTATAAACAGAACATTTGTCACCAGTTTTTGATTGCAATAGTTCATATTTATAAAGAACCAAGCTCTTACAGGGAGGGACCGTGCTGCACACAGTTAAGATTGGGCCGGACATCAGTGGCCGGAAGCAGAAGTTACTCAACTAACCCAAACCTTGACCCAAAATGTTCCACATTTTTATTCATAACTAAAGTACAGTTTTTTTCTGACTGAAATGGAGGGGCTTCCTGGTTCTGGACGTTAACGTCTGAAACCTTGTGCTCCTAGTTTTAACACTTGCATTTTTTGTGTGTCATAACTCTTACGTCAAAAAATACAACTTTTTATTAATGAAAGCAAAAGACATCCTAGCATAGCTTAAGAAGAAATCTAATGTTTGAGCCATTTTTTTTAATCACTGTTTTTTCTTTTGCTTTAATCATATTTATTTGGTTGTTTTTATTCCTCAAGGGCACTTTGTTAGCTTGGACTCTGTTAACCCCGTAAAACCTGAACCATTAAATAATTGACAGAAAATTCAAATTCTTTGAATTTGGAGCCTTATTGGGTCCCTCTGAACAAACAAACATTTTTTTTTAAATATATACATTTCAATTTGTATCATATTTGATGCATCAGGTCACACAACTCAAAGATATATTTTTTCCTGAGCTAACAAACATATTCTAAGACCCCCCAAAAAATACAAGAAATGTGTCTTTCCATTCCATTGTTCTTGTGGAGGGCTGACAGACTCATGTATCAAATATGATACGTTCTGCTTTAAAGGGTTAAAATGCCATTTGATTGACGATAACTAAGACTTTTAAAATGATTTTCGGAAACAATTAAAAAAATAGAATTCAGGAGTTCCTCTTTTATTTCATCTGTCATCACAGATCCCTTATTGCATACAGTCAAGGGTCAATACACAAGCACGAAGATTTGATGCTGATTAATAAAAAGTGGAAAAATATTTGCTTTTGTGCTGATGTTTACAGTTTAAGTTTACAGTTTACTGCAGTGTTTTTATTGTGTTGAATGGAAGTGAATTGGATATTGTAGCTTGTATCAATGGATCGTTGCAAAAAAAAAACAAAACAAAAAAAAAACAGAAATAAAATCTTTTTAAAGTTTTATAAAAAGCACAATTCAATAATGAAAAACAAAAACTAAAATTGAATTAGTGAAAAGTACAAAGAAGCATTTTTAAATTATAGAAAAATGGAGAACTGATCATAAATTGGAAGCAATTTAGTATCAGGGGCGTTATAATGGGGTGTCTGTGCTGATTTAGTCACTTCAGTGATTAGCCTTAAGAGGCTTTTAATTTGAAGCTAATGAGTATTTGTTTTAGCAGTCATGCGCATGCACTTTCACATGAGTTTATGTGATTACGCATTCTGATAGAGGAAAAGCGACAGCCTGCACAGATGTTGGATAAATGGGCTGGAACAGGCTAAGGCTAAAGCGGGCTGCGTTCATACTCCGGATCGCACTCGCATGCGTGACGATTCAGTGAGTTAAACATGAACACGCAGCTCCATGTGAAGGCACACTCGTGTGCCAGCAGTGAACGGGACATTGCTCAGAAATGCAAACTAAACTTATGATCTGTGTTGAGGATGTCACACAAGGAAGCCAATAAAGGCTTCAGATCTTTCGTGGATTAAATTGGAAATAATGCTAATCCCGATGTGTGCAACTCTGAAGCACAGACAGGTCTGAAGAAAATCTATGCAGACAGCATCACACATTGACTAATAAAGTTAACATATTACTCTTGGACAATTAAATAAGGAACTGCAGTTTCCATGTTAATTTGACTGATGGATCCTAATCTCACATAAATTGTTTATCTTTTTTCTTATATTAAAATGATTAATTATTTATCTTTTTCTTTATGTTTCTGCACTCTGGAGGTTTCTTGCCATATTTGTTGCTCCTCTATAGGTCAGGGGTCTTCAACTTGAGGCTTCGGAGCCACATGTGGCTCTGTTCCCCCTCCATTGTGGCTCTCTGGTTAAAAAATATAATAATAATCATTTTAAAAAGTGACTAAAATAAAACGAAAGTAAATAGAAAAAAAAAGTAAGGTGAACTAACTCAAACTTTATTTAACTCATTCACAAACAGTTGAAGAATGCCAGTGTCACTTCAACTCTTCGCTAGGCTCCTGACTACAGTACCCATAATGCTCCAAGTCAACATGCAGTGCTGCTTTGTAGTTTAACAAAGACAAACTAAAACATACCGTTTACCACAGAAAACCAATTGGAGGTAACTAAGCATAGCCAGAATTCATTAAGGCAGCTTTTTTAATTTTTGAACAAATTCAAGGATTTGAAGTGCGCCTTATGGTTCAAAAATACTGCAATTAGCTCTGGTTTATTTTGGTTTCCTAAAGTTACAAATTTCTAGGAAAGATGCACCACAAAGTGTGACATTACACAGGGTTCCTTTTATTTTTGAAAGGACATGTGTCAAAAGTTGTCAACTATTTCTATTGCTATTTATTCTTTATGTTTTATTAATGGCAAAAAACAATAGCTCATTTATATTTATCACAATAGTAACAACAATACAAAATAGTGTCTTATTTTTTCTAAGGCTTTGTGGCTCCATATTGTTATCAGTGAGAAATCAACCCAAATAACTGTTGAAGGTTGCAGACTCCCGATTTAAGCCATCTATTTTTTTTTTTTTACCTTAAACTGTTTAAATGCTGTATTTTATCTCCAATTTTCACCCTCTTACTCTTTTTTATTCATTTCACTTTGTCCTGTGAATTTTTTTCTTGTCTCTGACCTTTCAGTTAGTCTTCTCTCACTGGAATACAAGTGTTTTGGTCCTCTGTATTTGTGTCGTCACAACAGTCACTTGTCTTTTTATTTCCTGTTTTTTCTTTTGTTTCTAAAAATCAGTTTTTACTATTTTTTTACCGTTCAATACTTTCATCTTTAAATAAATCAATAATCAGTTTTTTTAATTGTTTGAAACATTTTGTTAGTAATAAGATGAAGAAGTATGTACAAAAGAAATGGAGAAAAAAGTGAAGAAAATCCATTGCTCTATTGGATCATTTTGCAGTGCTGTTCATTTCATTTAGCCGCTTTTTTGCTATTTTCCTTGCACACACAGCAACACTAGTATGACAGCAGTACCCAGAATGCAGCAACCTATCATAAGGCTTGTTCATACTCCAAGGGAAAAAGAACAATGACAGAACAGCACCTGCAATCCCTACAACTTGTTTTTTGACACATAAGAAAAATGTTGTACAGGCTTTTATTTTGAAAAGGTGTGATTGTGCAGCAATTTATATCGAGCCTAGTTCAGTGCATAGCCCAGAAATAATGTCTCGATTCAGAAGATTACCCTCTGGAATGTAAAAAAAGGGAATAATTCAGACTGTAAATGAGTAAAATTGACTGTTTTTAACCACATCAGACTGCAGTTAGACAGTACGCTGGTGGTTTAATTAAGGAAGCTGGCACTTCACAAACATGCACGTCAGTTTGCAGCTGCTGTTTGTGTTTCCAAAAGAAGAAAAAGAAAGCAAACACATGCGTCACATGTCACTGATGGGAATGCAGTTTCTTGGTAAAAGCTTTGAGCTTTTTTTCAGAAAAGCTCAGACACTTCCTCACAGATTGGCAGTTACATTCATCTGTTTTTATTTTTCAAATATTTGCTGCCACATTATTCCCAAAAGAATACATCTACTTCCAATTACAAACCCCAAACTCTTAAATGACACACTCCAATCATTTTTTGATCTTTTGTAAAATTGTTCCCAGTGATCTTTTTCAGTTATGATTATGCAGTTTTTAGCTAAAATAAATACATTTTTTCATTTTCCAAGGCATAGTTTCTGTAGAGCGGCAGGAATTCTTTAGAAATTCACATCCGAGTTGTGAGCAGAACTGTTAGTGCGGAGTAGTGATGGGAGTATCAAAGTACAGATACCCATACATCACCAATTTTGGTATCGTCTACTATATTAAAGTGTCTATTACCCATTAATACCTTTTCGGTTATCGGGTGTTACTATGGTGTTTAGCATATTGAAATGCTCCGTCAGTCACGTGAGCAGGGGATTTTAGAAAGAACGGTTTTGTATTTTTAACCGTGCACATCAAAGTTGTTTCCTGGCCAGTTTTTAATGGTATTTGTTTTCAGGATAACAGCTATTATCCTGGGCAAAAAAAGTTCACCAATGAGAAATGGCCAGGAATCGGTATCGGTAATTAGTAATGATCATTTTAGGCAAAAAATAATTAGTGTCGTATTAAATCTTGAAAATGTGGTGTCGCCCGTCACGTGCAAAGCAGCCCCCCTCCCAGCCCCCCACACCCCCAACTTAACATTACTGGTTAAGCCAAAATGGCGAGTTATATTGGAGTTATCCAACCGTGCAGTTTTGAACCAGATTCCAGCTCTGATGAGGAAAACAGAGACGTACATGGATCCATTGTCCGCAAGTGAACGCATCGCATAAGGGAACTTGTGGCTTGTCATAGCACCTTTTACATCACACCTAGAATCGGCGACAGCATTTTTTTTGTTTGCTCCTGACTCACGCCGATTTGAATAAAGAAGTACTCAGAAATGCAAATTTGAGCTTAATTGTCTTTAAATATATCCTCCATCATCGAAAAAAATGCAACAAGAAAATGTTAAAAACACCAAAGTTTATTGGAGTGGGTCTTCATAACTATTAAAATGTGAGGTTTAGGGTTTGAATGGAAGCAAAGTCTTTCCAGTCTGTTTCAGAAATGGATTGATCTGTCATATAGTCAGTAACTCAGGTAGCTGAGGAGGATTCCACCTTTTTTTGTGGAATGTCTCACTCAACAGAACTGACTGGGTCTTGTTTAACACGCCAGAGAACCGAGCAAACATAGAGCCTGACAGCTTGACCCACTTTTCCAGATGAGAGCTGACTTTCTTAAGCAGCCAGAAGATTTCATTTGAAAGCCCAGGACAGTAAGCCAACTGTATTGGGTCCAAGACAGAGAGTACATGAAAAGTGCAAACTGCTGACTCCAAAATAAGTGTTTTATTCTGCTCCTGTTTTTATTTTACTTCCAGGCGGTGTGTGCATTGCACAGTCTCTGAAGATCCCGAGGGAACCCAGATTAGGAGAATTTGACAAGATCATGAAGAGATTGCTGGAGACCTCTAACGCCCGCGCCATCATCATGTTTGCAAATGAAGACGACATACGGTTTGTGCTTTTAAGTCAAGATACAGAAATGTTAGAAAAGCCTTGTTTCATGAGAACAAGAATTTGTTGTCCTTACTTGCCGTTGGAGGTTCTGAGCTCTCACTTTATTGTCTTCAAAACAGACGAGTTCTTGATGCAGCAAATAGAAACAACCAGACAGGTCACTTCCTGTGGGTGGGATCAGACAGCTGGGGATCCAAGATTTCCCCTGTGATTGGTCAAGAACGAGTCGCGGAAGGTGCCGTCACTATTCTTCCTAAACGAGCATCCGTGGACGGTAAGGACACGTGGAACAGCTAATGCTATAGTCACACCGGCATCTGCAACGCGTGTTCAAGCAACCACTTCCAAAAGAAAGTCTATGTTAACGTGCGTACAGTATATGTGCGTTTTGAGCTTCTGTGTTTGAAATGCGAGGTTTTAGTTAGTTTCTTGGCTCTATATACAAAGCCGAAAGACGAAAGTTAAACCAAGTGAACTTTGACAAATCAGGGACTCAGATTTGGTAGTGACGAATGGATGGCGTCCTTGTCAATAGATGGAAGTGCCAATCATTTGAAAATTGATGATAGAGGAGAAGTTTGTGCCCAGCCGGGGCACTTGTGTTATATGACACCAAGTCTTTCATGTATCAAAATAGAGCTGTGACAGAAAAATCCTGCAGCAAGATTCACAAGATTTGCACCGCTTTCACATTTCGACATTTCGCACCAAGCCTCTTCCAAATGTCAGTCCATGTGGTAGTATCGGGTAGTGGCAGACCAGTGTGAGGTGCATTCAAGAATCACGATCAGCAGATGCCTGGTGTGTGTAGCATTATAATGAAAATACTAACATACATCAAAGCTTTTCCTGTTTTTCTTTTTTTTGTTTTTTTTCCTGCGTTTGTGTCGGAGACAATTAGTTCTTCCTGATTGATCAAATGAAATGGGAACCACTAGAAACTTTTGATACCTTTAGGGAACAATCTTTTTTCCAGGAGGTGTCCTCATTTGCTCCCTGTTGGAGCTTCTTATTAGGTTATTGACTCCCTGAGGGCCGCAGAGGCGAGCCCATATAAAATTGAAGTGAGAGAAAGAAAAGGAAGTGTCAACAATTGAAGATGCGCTTTGCCAGTCTTACTTTCTGTAAAAGGAGGTGATAGAATTGTGTGGTTCTAAGTCAGGATTGATGATAATGTATTCACAACACCTGGCAACATGCAGAAACGTCCACAAATAAATCCACAACCATGGTTATTTTAGACCCTGATTATTGTGGATAATGACTCATAAATGTGTTCATTCTCTTTCAGCTTTATATCTATGAGCTCTATTATCTAATATTTGATCCATCAGGGTGGAAGCTTTTCTTTTTTTTGTAAACGAGTAAAAGTTGCACAAATGATGGTTCAGTCAGAGGTTTGCATATCTATTTTAATGTCTAGAAACAAGTAATTCACATCTTTGAAACATAAGCAATAAAAGAGATAAGTGAGACCAGGAAGTAATTTTCTGTACAGATCATTACTCCAATCATATTTACACTTTAAAAATAAAATAAATAAAAGAAACATGGATTTATGGAGCAATAAGTGTTATTTATTGTTTAATGTGCAAATCGGAAGTGGATATGAGCAAATCTTTTTTTATGTGAACAGTTTGACTTTTAACTATTTTAGACGCTAACATGTTCATCTGCGGAAGACCGGAATGGCTATGTCTGCTAATCATATTTTTAGCTAACAACATTTAATATTTCAAGCCTTTCTCGATGATTTATTAACTCATAATCATGGTAGAATCCAGGGTGTCAAATTATCGCGTTAATTGAGATTGATTATTATATCGCGTTTCTTTTGATTGTGTTTCTTTTTTCTAATCTAATTTTTGCATCGGATGGTTATACTTCCGTGTTAATGCACATCTGGAGTAGCATTATCGCGCTCATACCACGGTCATCCAAGAAAAACATAACTATTAAATCAATTATGAGAACTTTAGTTCTGTCATATTTTTAAGTTTTAATTGTTTTCACAGAAACAAACAGAAAGTCCACTGTGTTTATTTTCTTCCTTTTTAGATTCTCTTCTCTTTCTTTCCTGCTTCATCTTCTTTAAAATGACCAAATTCACCCAAATAGAAATTCACATTTCTTTTCTAATAGTCAAATACCATTTGAATTATAGTATTAATTAGACGTTTGTGTTGAATTTCTTTGGGTGTACTTAAAAAAAGTGTTCCTCCTGTTTTTGATGTGGTAAATTAGAGCACTCTGGAACTTATTTATTAAAAAAAATATTTAGATATTTTGTTAATTGTTCAAGATTGAAATATATATATATATATGTATATATGTATATGTATACGTATACGTATACATATATATATTTGGTGGTGTCAAAGTAAAGGTTGAAAGTATTTTATTATTCATTTTATTTTTATTTTTTATTTATTTAATATTAAAAAAACTTCCTAAAGTGTCATTTTAGTTGTATTGTCATCTTTTACTGCATCACAGAGTCACAAAGTTAAATGAAATATCTCAAAGTGACGCTTTTCACAGCAATTATTAGGTTAAAAACGATTGCGATTAAAGTAATTAATAACAGGTCACGAATAATTCATCCAACAAAAAAATGTATCACATGTCGCACTAGGCAGAACAACAAGTGTTTTTTTTTCAAGAAAATGGAAAGAAAAGTAAAGTGAGTTGTCTTGAGATAAACATTTTTTAAGGCAGTATTGTGAGAAAACAGCAAAATAGGTTTTTCGTTGGAGATCACTGAATGTTCTTAATTCACTGAATTTGTTCATGATCATGAACAGCACAGTGTCTACCTGAAGTTGACCACGATTAAAGTAATCATTCACTGGATATGAGAACTGGACAGAGTGAGTGTGATGTCACCCATAGAAAATGGTTTACTTCCAGCACCAGTGAAATGAAGTCAATTCAGTTGCCATTTTTCCGTGATACAGACGTTGCCATGATGGAGCGAGATGGCAACAGTAAGCAGTGATTGATCCAAGTCAATCTGAGTCAATGTTTTTATGGCAACCACTCTCACTAGTTAAGAGTGAACTTGTTGGAAGGCCACACCTCTTCCACTTGAAATCGGGTGATACAAAATCTGTAAAACGTTTCAAACATTTGTTGTGAGACCACATACTTCTGATTCGTCAGTTTATAACTTTCAAAAGGATAAAATATCACGAAAAAAGAGAATTAACAAGAACATATAGTACAGGAAGAACGATGATTCTGATAAATAGAATGACTGAGTAATAGCTGTGTATTTCCCTACTGAAATCTATGGGATTTTGGCTTCCTGGAGCCAGCGGGTACTTCTGGGAGGGGTCACTCAGTCCAGTTCTCATGTACAGTCAATGTAATTATTGATGTCAGAGTGGGATGCCTGTCACCAAAGATGTTCTATGACAGAATTGCTTTTAATGTTAAAATTAGGAGTAGCGCCTTTTTTTCCCAGTTGTGCGAGTAAAACAATTACAAATATGCCGAGTTGTGTGTTATTTTTGTGTGTTATTTTTATTACTTGTTTATTCGTGGTGTGGTGGCATGCCTACATCAGTTGAGACAGCTGCTGCCTGAGAGTTAACACACAAGTTGATTGATTAGTGACAATCCTGTTTGCAGGATTGGTTCACATCTCCAACAAACTTTCATCTTTCTATATGGATCTCCAAATAAGGACAAGTGTACAGTGGTCCCTTGTTTTTTTTTTTTTTTTTTTTTAAATGTGGAGAACAAATTTCACACACTTAGGTGGGTGACAACTAATGATACTTTGAAATTAACTTTATAACATTTGACATGAACAGTTTAAATGTCAACGTCATCCTTTTAGGCTGGAAAAGAAAACTTTTGTGCTCAATCCCTTCAACTTTGGGATGGAATCTTCTTTCCTGCTTGTCTCCTTTTTAACATGTGCAAGAGTCAGAGAATGCACATGTCATGATCATATTAGCATTCTTTTGATCATGACGTGTGCTGTAACAGTTGGGGGTCCACGCTAATGTATTTAAAGACCCATCTCGATAAGTTTTAACATGGTCTTGTGGCATTTTGCTGATAATGGAGGACATATAAAATGAGCTCAGAATTTCATTTCTGAGAATTTCTTTATTCAAATCATCACAGAAAGCTCTCAGCAACAGGGAGGGGAAAGGGGGGCGGGCTTGCTATGAGCCCACAACTCAGAGGTGAATTTCGGATGAACTACTGCCGCTCTGCAGAAATGATGTCCTAGAAAATGATACAGCTTTTTGATTTTGGCTAAAAGCTCCATAACTGTGGTTAAAAGACTCCTGCAAAGGCTTTTAAGATAGAACAAAACATGTTTGGTGTGGAATTTTAAATAAGACATCTGATTCTTAAGCAGCAACGACTGCACATTTACAACAAGCCTGTCTACATTTTCTCACTAAACATCACTTTAAAAAAAAAACAAAAAAAACCATCCAATTCTCGATTTTTATTTTTGAAGTGAAGAACAACATGTGTCTCTGTGTGTCAAAGAGTCTTACCCAGCCGGGAACGCAGGACTTTTTTTCTTAGCTATGTTACCCCTTTCAGCTCCGCTGGCCCGCTCATATTTAATGAGATGTGGGAGCTGTGATGAAGCCTCCATCTAAGTGGAAACTCTTCCTCACCGGTTATTTCTTTCTTCCTTCCTTTTGTTTTCTTGTTTAGCATTTGACCGGTATTTCCGCAGCCGCTCGCTGTCCAACAACAGAAGGAACGTTTGGTTTGCTGAATTCTGGGAGGAGAACTTCAACTGTAAACTGGGAATGCATGGAAAACGCCCCGGCAGCCTGAAGAAATGCACAGGTACAGCCTTTTCCCTTGACCTGCAAAACAAACTAGCTGCTCGTTCATGAAAAGTAATGGGATTTTGTTTTTATTTACCTGCCACAGAAAGAAAAAAATCAGAAGCACATTTTTGAATTCAAGAGACGTTCACTGCAGAAAGGATTTACCTTGAACAAGTGTTTCAGTCTTCCACTTCTAATTAATGGACTCTTTTATTTGGGTTTGACATCCAACATGTCCTTTTTTCTTTAAAAACAAATTTGTTTTGATTTAACCTGAAACGAGAAGTACCAACCTATTGCTTGGTTCAGTTAAACAACAACTTTACCTTTTCATTGACCCTCACTCGCTTAAGAGTGAAGAGACACCTGTGCTCATGCTAGCAGCCCGGTTTGAGTGGAGAGGACGATGAAGCTGTTGAATGTAGCTAAGTTCTCATTGGGAAAACTACTAACGTTGACTAAGGCAGAATCTGAATTCTTAACCTACCCCTCCGGCTTCTCCCTATTCCCTCCTATGGAAGAGACATTTAAAGGGAGAGGGGTGTCCGAAATTGTTTTTTTAAGGGTAGAGCGAAAGTAATTTCAAGCTCTGTATCGCTCTGCCGGTAGGGTGAACCGCGTCGCACTGTTCAGGGGAGGAGAAACGCATTTCTTTAATTGAGTGTGCTCTGAAGCCCGGAAATTCATATGCAAATGTAAGTTGTGACTTGTTTTTTTGAAGTTGTAAAACCAACGCTATATATTTTCCAACAGATGGCAGCTTTGCGCTGACATAGTGACATCAGTGAATATTGATGACAACATCGAGGGTTAGTGCCAGTCCAAATGTAAAGACACTTTTCCATAATTCCTTGTTTGGAGGGCTAAATGTAGGGGTAGGGAGGAGCGGTAGGGGTAGGTGAATCATTTGTATTTGGCCTAACAGATGTTTTTAAGGGTGTATTCAGACTGAAAAAATCTGTTGGTCCGGATCGAGTCCGCTTAATTTGGTTCGGATCGAGTCCCGAACCTTGCATTTGGTCCGTATTCAGACTGATGGGTAGCGGGTATTTCTGTTTCGAACTAAAGCCTGTCAGCAAAACCACGTGACAGAAGAGCTCTTCAGTCGTTGGCCAGGAATCATGAGGGCGGGGCAAAGCATTGAGAGCAAGAATAATGGAAGTCTTTTTGCAATCCTTGTCGAAATAGTTCACTTATTCAAACTTTAGATTACGTTGACTAATTTTGAACGTCAGATACATGACTTTTTACTTACTACTTTGTGAAGACGGAGGGATGCTGCAAGGTGGTTACTGAGGAGGTGTCGGCTATGAAGGAACGCTGATAAGTGTTTATGACAGATAGATTTTGGGAAAACCATGTGACAAGCAATGCTTATCATGTTAAAAGGATTTTAATGAGCCGGCAATTATCTGGCCACATTTTAATGAGTTGCTGCTCCAACATTTTTTGCAGCTTTCTGTTTACATCCCAAAATGCTCGGCTGCAGTGGCTGTTTTGGTTCAGTTGTTCCACCCCGAGACAGTGTATTCAGACTGAGGAAACTCCGAGCAAACTGAAGCTCAGTCTAGTTGGAAATGAACCGAGACCACCTCGAAAGATGGGTACGAGAACTGTTCCAGGTGCCGGACCGGGTTCCGCTTCGGTGTATTCAGAATTTGTTCTGGATTATCGGGAGAAACAAGCTATGGTTCTCTTTAAGCAAACCAAATGTGTGAATACACCCTAAGTTTTGCCCATCGGTCCTATATCGCTACACTCACAGCGGGCTCGGAATTGTAGCCCACTGTGTTTTTGGCCCACATTTGTGGGAGCATTTTGTAGTATAATATATCATAGAAAATGTTGATTCTGAAAGGACACTAAAGGTTTCCAGAAAATGTAGTGGGGTGTACTCATTTATGCTGAGCACTGTATTTGGAGTCGGTTTGCTTGCCCTCTGTGAACATATACATCAAACACTTTTACAGGCCACATCATAAGTCACACGCCACAGTCACACTTTGAGCAGATTTACTCCTCCTCAGAGATGTGACCCGTTGGTGTGACCTCTCCAGTTTAAGGGCTGCTTGATTGAATTCGTAACCTTCGGTGTGTGCTACAGAGAGCATTCCCTCGTTGATGCCCGCCATTAGTTCACATAATTAGGTTTATAGGGGCAGTGACTCCCATTGACCGTCTATTAGCAGGCGTGGCGTCTATACGTGGGTGTGTATATGTTTCTCGGGCCCCGTTCTATAAGTCTATTACTTCTAAGTGCCGAGGTTTGCAGCCTCCACACATGTAACAGAGGGGCCAATCGGCAGCTGGCTGCTCAAGGATGCTGTGGTTGCACAGCTGATGGGGAATGAGGAAATGGTAGGGATTATTGGTGTCACTATGCTGAGACAAGGTGATAAATATAACGTGGGACGACTTAACAAGTGCAAAACTGAAAATAAATTACTTTTCTCCTCACATAAACTGGTAGAAATTGTTCAAAAAGAGTTATTAAATAAAAAAAAGAAACAGCCTAACGGATCAAGGACAATAGAAGAGATAGAAATTGAGTGTGACCCACTAGTTTGGGTTGAAGTAATTTCAAGATCGTTTTTGTTGCTCCATAGTTTTCTCCAGTTTTGCAAATGTGGAGTCCTGAAATGAGCAAAAAGGTCGACAAACACAACTGACAATCATTGTAACTCACAATGTGGTTTCCAAAAAACTAAAGATTTGACAGTCACCAGGTCAAGAAACAGACCCTGCCTCTTTTTGTGGGCAACATCACAACCATAAACAAATTAAATTTTATGGCAAATAGAAATTTTTATGAGGTTTTCCTGTCACAAATGACATGATTATCAACAGAAGTGGAATATACTTGTGAAACCAGACAATAAGTATTTTTTTTATCTTGTCATAAACTTGAATTTAAGGTGACACAGGTCTAATTTGTTTACTTAAATACATCAGGGTGTATTCCGACTGGACTCATTTGGTCCACTTAAAAGGAACCAGAGTTCGTTTCCCCAAAAAATCCAGAACAAATCAGTCTGAATATGCGCAAGTGGGCCCTGGTCCAGTGCAGGTACCATATGTGCTCGGCCGGCCAGATTGGTACGGGGGGTTCTGATGCTCTTGAGGGCTGGAGTTTCACACCCTCGACTTAGACAAACAACTAAAAACAGTGTCCAAATTCCTTCACTACTCACTTCATAGTACGTTTGCCATTTTGTAGTGCTTTCCGAATCTATATTTCCAGAAGTGCTCTAGAAATTTCCCAGAATTCTCTATGAAAAACCAGTGTGCATCGCTGCTCACTAGATTGGGGAATGTGGACCACAATGCATTGTGTTTGAACAATTTCAGCGAAAAAAAAGTATTCAAATGTATCTTTCACCATCAGAACACAGTTGACTCATAGTCTTTGTAAAATGGTTGTATTGATTCAGTTTTCACTTCGTGAATTTAGTGACGTCATATTTTCTGTTTAAAAAAAAAAAAGTAGTAAGCCTGTTGTCCGAATTGCTCCTAAAATCCAGGGCACTAGATAGTCCTGCATGACATAGTTTTTTTTTGTAGTTAGGGAATAGGGCGGGAATTCAGACATAGCCTGAGTGTTGAAAATTGCTCAGGACAACCGTACAGTCATTTGTCCAATCGCAATCTTACACATCATTAGGGCATTGTACAGCCAATCAAATACTGCAACATCATTACTATCCACAAGCCCCTGGACCAATCTGAAAGGCCAAACACAAATGGTACCTACACCGGGACCTGCTGGAACCGCTCTCGGACCCATCTTTTGAAATGGTCTCCGTTCGTTTCCAGTCAGACTGAACTTTGGTTTGCTCTGAAATTTCTCAGTCTGAATACGGTCCATGTTGGTAATGGAACAACTGAACCAAAACGACCACCATAGCTGGGCATTAGTGAACAAACGTAAAGCAATGATGCAACATTAACTAAATGAAATGTGGTTGGATGAATGTAGGCTCATTTAAACAACTTTTAACATGATACACATTGATTTTCACACAGTTTGTCTGATAATCTGTCACAAACACTCACCGTACCTCGTGGCCGTAGGGTCCCCAGTAACCGCCTTGCAACATGCCTGCACTGTGTTGTACCTGATGCTGATACAGACGTTCAAAATTGGTCAGCGAAATATAAAGTATATATGGCATATGCACGTTGGGGATTCCTGCATGCCAGTCCTGTGCTTAACTAGCGGAGATATTTCCTGCGTACCAGTCCTGTCCAGGTATCACCCCTAAGGATCAAACCCTTAATTTGGAAACACAACAAAGCGTAGCTGATCTCGACTGCAACGGCAAAGGAAAGTGATATATAAATATATGTGTGTGTGTGTGCTAATCGTCACAATAGGTTCAGTTCAGAGTGCCTCAGTTCAGAGAGAAAGTTCACCTCTTACAGCTTATTTTTGTCCAGAAGATGAACCAAAAACCAAAAGCTTTGTTTTAAAGAATCCTGCACAGTGAAATAGAACATTTGTGCTATGTGACCAGAACTTATTTTTTAAGTGCGCATGAACGCCCAGCAACCAATCAGATTTGAGTATTCACCCGGATCATTTAAAGTGCAGAAGCACTATGTTTCTTATGGCTGTATAACAGCGTCTTTAATGTCTTCGAGTAATACTCCAGACAATAATAATACTTGGAGTAATACTCCAGACATTAAAGTTGTCAGAGTTCTGCTTATCTTACTGTTGATGTGTTTTGTGCACACTTTAAGGCGATCTTTATTTGACCCCATATGTGTGTTTGCAGCAGGATTAAAACATTTAAGAATCCAATGTACTGAAAAATCTGTGATTACCAGCACCCCACTTTCATTAAATAAGCATAATTACAAATTAAAACTGCATAGTTCTTAAATGACCACCTTAAACTGAATCCATATGTTTGCATTATAAGTGAATGGAATGCTTCTGCCTTTTTTCTGCCGCTAAAACAGACATTTTTCTTTTTGAATTGCATGGTTTTTGCATAAAAATACAACATACGTTTTTTTTTTTCATAAAAAAATAATTGCTTCTGAACTGTTCCAACAACAACTCATTGAAAAGAGTTCCTTTTAAAAAAGAAAACACCATTGAGGTTTTTTTTTCTTATTTTAGTCAGTCAACACTTCTAGAAGAAAGGGTCACTTTAAAGCTGAAAATATACAAAAAAAAAAGGTTTATTTTAAACACAAATAACTTACAAGACTTTAAACAAAAAGAAAAAGTTAATTCAGAAAATATTCAATGGAAATTACAGAACCTTAATGTTGTGCGCAGGACACAAACCATTATTGTTGATAAAATAAATGGAAAAGTTAGGTTCATATGTTGGGTTCTGTTCTTCTATGGAGGCTGTAAAAAGCAATGTTACAACCGATCCAGGTCTACCCTTCTTGGATGATTGAGACGCCGGAGGAACATGTCTGAAAATGTGCAGTCAACTAAAACTAATACTTGTCGGAATGCTGGCTAAGGTGCTCGTAATCTTACAGATAAGCTCTTATACAGACGTGTGTTCCTCTCAGTTGCTGAAAAAAAAAAAAAAAAAAAAATTGTGCAAAAGCTGAGTGTTTTAGCTGCTTCTTTTTTTTTTTTTAAAGCCCCCTCACTCTCATGATCTTTCCACACAGCTGGGCAGAGTCTTTAGATCGCCCAGCCCCTATAACCCAGACGGTGCAGTTTATCAATTTCTTGGTAGCTTCCGTTTGTTCATAGCTTATCTATGACAGCGGAACCAGAGCAGGTCTGCTCCCTAATGGGAGTCATATGGCAGTAGAACAAAGAGAGTTGACAGATCTCAAATAACTGCCCTCAAGAGTTTTGTCAAGCCCTCCCCTCTTCAAATAATCCTGCTTTGCAGAAAGG
Organism: Adrianichthys oophorus; assembly: GCA_036245035.1. Classification (NCBI taxonomy): domain Eukaryota; kingdom Metazoa; phylum Chordata; class Actinopteri; order Beloniformes; family Adrianichthyidae; genus Adrianichthys; species Adrianichthys oophorus. Next base: position 2,709,608 of record BSAI01000030.1, read on the forward strand.
ATTCGCCTCTGTGCATTGAGCGTGACGGCGGCTAGAAGCTTCGACCTGTCCCTTCACACTCAGACTGAAAGCATAAATCCTCACAAGAACGTTTTATGCCCTTTCATGCTCTGGGATGGACACAAACATATTGATACACAAAATACGCCACGGAAACACACACGGGCAGCAGTTAGAAATCATGCTGCGGTTGTGGTTTTTTTTTAGCTGTTGGGTGCAGTTCACCAGTGAGCAACATCCATTGGGAGATGATGAGGAACCCAACAGAGGAAACTATGTTGTTGTGTTTGGTTTGTGTGTGTCGCTGCTCTGTCACACTCAACACAAGTTAACCTTATTATTTATTTCTTCTCTTCTTCTATCGATATTCTTTACTCAGCTACATGTCCTGGGATAGACTGTTTAAGAGAACCGGACTAAATGACCTCTCCCCCCTCAGATTCCAAACAGGAAGTACCCGCCAGTTCAAAGAAATCAAAATCCCGTGCATTTCTATTGAAAAAATAAACAACTATTACTTAGTCATTATATTGGTCAGAATAATCATTCTCGCTCTGATACCTTTTCGACAATGTTCTTGCTAATTCTATTTTTCGTTATTTTTTAATCTTTCTTGCAAGTTATTCAAGGCCAAATTGGCCAATCAGATGCCTCGGCCAAAGGATGTGCTCTCATGTCGTTTAGAGATTCTCCCAAACCCACTTTAAAGTTATGTACACAATGGGCACTTGGTGCACGTTCAAGATTGTGCTAATTGAAGGTTGTTCAACGTGTGTTTAGTCCATGGTGTTCACACTGAACTAGCAGGGAGGGGCTTCTCGTTTTTCTACATTTCACTCGCGCATGTCCACCACTTATAGTTGGAAGAGGCTTAGTGTGAAATGTCAGAGTGGTGCAAATCTCATGAAACTTGCTCCAGGCTTTCCTTTTGCAGCTCTATTCTGATACATGAAAGACTTAGTGTCTATAGTTCTGGCCGGCCGCAAACCACAATTAATCCTCCTCCATGATTAATTTTCAAACCGTTGGCACTCCCGTGATTTAAAAGCAACGCTATTCATAGCGTCACTATCAAGTCCAAGTCCCTGATTGGTCAAAGTTCAACTTTGGTTAACTGGATTAGCTAAAGAGAGACTTTTGAACATAGAAGCCCAAAACACGCGTTTAGGTACGTTTACATAGACTTTTCATTGGAAGTGGCGGTTTAAACGTCCGTTTCCAAAGTCGATGTGAACGTAGCTTCCAACTTCCTGTTTAGCTAAATGCTACAGCAGAAGAGCACCCCCGCAGCCACGTTCATCATCAATGAATGCTAAAAAGACAATTTTTGTGGCAAAACTTGTCACGTAATTCAACAGTTATTAATTAATTTGAGGCCTTTACCAATCGAATTGCAAAATCCAATTTAAAATTAGACGAAAAAGTAGCAAACCAAACCTATGGTTTGAATTATGATTCTGATGAGCTACTGTAAATGTGGAACAAACAAACATCCTTTAAGATAACAAGATACAGATAGATTGCAGAAATATAGCAAAAAAAGCAGACTTTGACATAAGTTGTGGCCATTTTAAATACATGAAGTAGTGATTTAGATTAAAACTTGAAGAAAGATCGTTTGGATTTTTTCAAAACCATTTGGAAAGCAATCAGTATCTTGTATCTTTCATGAAGCTGCAGCCTTTTGCTTCTGCTTAGCTTATTACGGATGGATTGAATACTCCAGGTCCAGCCAGACTCCAAGAGATGTACTGAACAAATAAGGTTTATGTATTGGCAATGCAGAGTCAATTGTATAATATTTAAATACTTTGGAACTACGTGAAGAATATCCAAATGTGTGACTGTAATGGAGTCAAAAATTCCTCTTTCTCTGGTCTCTTTTCCTATTAGGAAGATTAACATGAGACTATACTTTCTATAGCAGCTGCATAATGAAGGTAATGCTTTAGCTTCTGACTTAAAAGGCCAAAGTCAAAGATTGCCAAATGTTTTCCCAGACGCCCTCACATGGAGCTTAACATAGATTATTAATATTTAAGAGTTTGGGAAAATCTCTTCTAAATGCGTCTAAAGGATAGCTGGATGCCTCTGCTCTCAGTGCACAAAAGTACTTGTCTTTACTAAGCAAAAATGATTCATCAGAAGATGTAAAGTCCGTCCAACACTTGTAATCTGTCCATGTAAGATGCAGGAGGTAATTAGATCCCAACTCATCCACACATTTGTCACGTTTTTTTTCCCAGAACATATTCTAACGAGGTGGATGTGGAGGCGGGCTCACAGGCTTAGTAAACTATTCCCTCCCGTCTGCAGAGGCTTTAGGGCTGAACGGGCTTAAAGATGGAGGCAGACACAGATGGGGAGCTCCGTGGAAAAGAAGAGGCAGCCAGGAACGGACAGACAGGTTGCTGGCTGTGAGGCCCACGCAGAGTTTCATGCCTCTCCGCGTGCGTTCAGTGTTTGAGATGAAGTGTCATTCACCTGCAGTGAAGTGATCCTTTCTCATTTTCTTGTGGAGGACACGGTTATCTAACTGTTCTCGCCGATGCGCTCTGTGTGAAGCCAAAAGCCGTTGGCAGATTTGTGAGATGTGGAGATCCAAACAGAGAACCGGAGTCTTAACTTGTTCTTGGATTTTCCTCAGAAAAAAAAAAAAAAACTATATTGCCAAAAGTGTTCACTCACCCATCAAGATCATTGATCTCAGGTGTTCCAAACCCTTTCACAGCCACAGGTGTATGAAATCAATGCATCGATGCAAAGCTTTCACAAACATTTGTGAAAGATTGGGCCACTTTAGACACATAATAATAACGAGGAAGTGATTAGAAGAAAAAAGCAACTGGAACTAATCGAGCGGGCTCAGCAGATGCTGAAGTGCAAAGTGCACAGAGGTCATCAATGCAGCAGACTTTAGAACTTTCAGATTAGCTCCAGAACGTTTTGTAGAGAGCTTCATTGAAGGCTTTTTTTAGGGCCAACCAAGTTCACCGCGTCCAAACATCAAGTGGAGTTCAAAAGGTTTTCTGCAGGAACCCAGGGCCATTCGATTCTCTGCTGATGAATCATTCTTCTCCATCTAGGAATCTAATTGATGAGTCTGGATTAGGGGCTTCAAGTCTTGGTAGAGTTTTGCACAAAAAAAAAGACTTTGAACAATTCCATAGAAGACGCTCTTCCTATTCTGACATGGCTGTACTATAGTGGATCAAGCAAGATTCTTAAAAACTTGAATTCCTTGACCTCAGCCATTTAGAAGACCTTTAGGGAGGAATTTAAAAATGAATATAAAAAGCTTTGCTTTCTTGTTTAACATGAATGTTTAACCTAAATCCCATTTTTTTTTATTCAAAGATTGAAACACAGGGCGCAAAAGGAAGCAACTTTTCCTCTTTGATTCTCGTGTTAAAAAGTAAAATGTTGCACCCAAAGTCAATTAATATTAATTCTGATTTCCAAACCGTGATCCCCCCCCTTTAATGTTTGTAATACATTTAAATGGGGGTGATTTCTGTAAACAGCTGTTTAGTTTTAATTTGGGCCCCAATTAGCTCAATTTTTACACGTCCAATATTCTATGGATGGGATCCGAGATTATCCGTTCAGCGTTTGTGTCTGTGGACCTTCCTTGTGTTTTCTAAGAAAATGGTTACATGTCGTCAATCTCACACTCCTGAGTAGTTGATGTTTTTAATGTTACAGAGTCGTGTCCTCCTGAATAACAGAGATAAAAATATTTGACCAGCCAAAGTTTTTTTCAAACCTACAACAAATACAATTCTCGGTGCCCCACCCCTTCACATTAGGTGTCATTGAGAAGCCCTAAATGTCCTCTGTGGGTACCAAAAGAAGTTAATTCAGTAAAGGTATCAAACCTGATATAACCTGATATAGAACCTGAAGATACTCAGGTCTATAGAGGAAACATTTGCAATGCTGGTCATCAGGAGGATATTGACACCTACAGAATTTGACTGTTGACATTTGTAAAGGCAGTTGTGTGAGTATTTTTGGAAACAGAGTACATGTAGATCACTTTTTATTTCATCTGAAGCCTATTCAACCCATTCAACATCTGATATGTACATTATTAATGTACATTTTTTCAGGAAAATGTTTTTTTATGGTCATCCCTGTGGAGTGTGGTAAGAAAGTTGAAATACAGAGAAAAAAAATGTAGCACATACCGTGAGTGTTGCACATGATAATGAAGAAAGTGAGACATCGCCTCAAGAGGATAGAAGACCTAACAGTACTCACACACTGCAGCACTGCTGCTGCGGACGTGGCAGCACAGAGACCTGCCTGAACCAATTTGCATGGACTCATCATTACAGACTGCTTCAAGCTCAGGCTTGAAAGTGGACAAGACAGCAGAGGAGAGCGGTAACAAGAGGAGTGGGAGATTGACAATCTTTATTAAGCAATAATAGAGGCATTTTCTCACGATCAGTCTGAGGGAGTTAGCATTCTCTGTTAGCATGTTGCCAGAGCACCTCCAGCAGGATCTCTTACATGGTCTTGCAATATATTGTATCTTGTCAATATGTGTCGACATCTCCCTGTCAGCTGATGCTGAGACTCAGAAGGTATGTGAGCATCAATGGAGAGTAGCACATGCAGGCTTTTCGTCTATGTAGTCAGGAGGGCTTCATTTCCTAAAAACACCCCAGAAAGTATCACTGGTGATATATATGCATATGTGTGTAAGTGTGTGCGTGTGTGTGTGTGCTAAACAAGACAAAAGTGTAGCTTTGTAGCTATTAAGCCCCTTACTAACACAACCTGCCGGGAAACAATTCTTTGAACGTGGTTTATAAATCACTGGCAGAGTTATCGTCAGAAACTGTTGGGTTTGACGAACGCCACTTAAGGCCGTCTCTATCCAAGAGGACCAATCATCTTGTGAGCAGAGCTATAATCCTTGCTGAGAACCTTTATTTCAGTTTTTTGTTTGTGTTCCTTTCTTCTCCCAAGACCAACCTGACAAATGTGGATCACTGAACGATTATAAAATAGATCATTTTTCAAAGGATTCTGGTGAAATCAGTTTTGAATAATTTGGCTTTTAGCAGATGTTTTTTTGCAATCTGCTTGTTTTTATTGGTATAAGCGTTCTGTGGAGCACAACAGTTACAAGTTTTTTTTTTTTTTTTTTTACTATTTTTGTGTATTATTTGTGAAATTAGAGCATCGTCTGCTTTTGCAGGTGCAGCTGAAAATGCTTTTCATGCACATTGTGCATACTGATAATGTAAACCCCCGGGGAAACACCCTTTTTCCAAGTCCAAAGAAATAAGTCATTTATTCATAAAGCAGAAGACAATATTAAGTGTTTCTGGGTAAAATATATCTACCACCAGAAGGCAGGAAGTTCAACTGCAGCATGCTGGATTTCTGGTGCTACCACACTTCTATCGAAAATGTGCTACAGAAACATAGAGGAATGTATGTGAATTGTAAAAATGCATTTTAGCTAACAATTTCAGTTTAAAAAAATACATATTTTCTTATTTTTTGCATTCCATTTTAATGCTTTTTTTATAATTAGAAGGAAGAAAAAAAACAGAATATTTTTTTCCTGATAACTTATTCTCAAAACCACAAACATAAAGGGCATTTTCCCGTGTTCAAGAATGTGCTAAATGTGTATTCTTGAATGTGCATTAAGCCCATGGTGTTCACACTGGACAAGAAGCGAAGGGCTTTTTATTTCCTACTGTTTGCTATCGCATGATCATCAGTTGGAGGAGACTTAGTGGAAGCGGTGCAAATGTGATTGGATTGAAAAATGGTTTATTTCAAGCAATCAGTGCAAGAGTCATGCATAAACCAGACAACCAGCAGAGGTTTATATCCATACAAAGATGTAACAAACATAGGATAATTAGCCATACAATTGATTGAAAAGTACTCAAACGTTCACCAAGTAATAAATGACATTATTACTTTTGCGTAAACATAGTTGTTCTTTTGTAAGATTGTCACACGTAGGTCAATAGATTGTTTGAAAATGAGTGGGAGGAAGTCTATTTAATCCTACCCCTGCTCTCCTGCTTTTCATTTTCCATTTCCAACCTCCTCGCCAAGATCAGATCTGTAACCCAGTGAGAAATACATTTTTCATCTTGGTTTGTTGCTCCACCTCGTCGACTCATTTCTCCAGAATGACGACTCTATCGTCACGTTGCTCATTCTGGGCTCAAAATCATCGGATTTCTTCTGCAAGCTCTAACAGCATTGCAAAGTCAGCTTTGAGGTCTCCAAGCACTTTTCTGATGTCTTCGTTGTCACTGGTCAATTGGTCTTTCTTTCTGAATTACTTTTTTGCAGTAATTCTGCAATGTATCAAGTTTTAAAACACTTTAATATGGTGCTCGCTTCAAGAGCTGCCCATATGTGTTTTCTCTCTTGTTGAATCCGGAATTTGTCCCAAAATCTTGCACGTCTTTCTCCGGGCTTTTTCTTTCACACTTCTGTTTTCTGTTCTGATTTATGATAGACTTGGTGTCATAATTCCAGCTGGGGATAAACCACAGTTATTAATTTCTTCTCTTTATGATCAACTCCAAAACAGTTGGCACTTGAGTGAATTAAAGAGACACCCTCCAAACGTCGCTACCAAATTCAAATACTTGGTTGGTCAAAGTTCAACTGGTCGACTGGTTGCGTGCAATGCCATGTATTTTTTATATATAGCCTGAAAGCAGTCGTAGAAACTTATGGAGCTATGTGCGAACGTGAGATTTTTGAACGCGGAAGCTCAAAACCTGTTCATGAGTCTGCTTGAACGCATGTTGCCGAGGGCGGGTAGCTGTATGTAACGTCTGGTATCTTCTAAAGGTTTCAAACCTGTACGTTTTTGTTTTTTTTCATTTGTTACTTTTGCCAAATCTACATTGAATGCACTATAAAATACACAACCAAAAATTTTTAGCAAAAAGTTTTAGCAAGTAACTAAGGGAATTTCACATGCTAAAGACCACACAGCAGTTTAAAACTATTTCATAATTCCTCTGTATCCAGCAGGAATCTTTGCCTACTCTCTTGCTAATCTCAAATATTGGCCACTGCTGTTAATCATTATTTTTTTAGAGCGCAGTCATTAACAAAAGCGAGGGTGAGTCCTTGAGAACCAGCATATCGTAATTTTAAGACCCCTGATAAAAAATGTTTCTCCCTGCAAGGAGTTTCAAAGATGAACTGAATTTTAGAGGGGAATAAAGGCCAGAGTGAAACAGATTTTCTCGGGCGCAATTACTTTTTTTTTTTATTAGTCACTAAACCAAATCCTGTGGATTGCAGCAAAAGCTAATCAAAACCCTGATTTTTGCATTCAATGGGGGTTTGCTGGTTGGAAGTGGTCACTGCTGTGCAATAGGTGAAGACTTTTAACTGAAAGACCATTAGAAGATAACATCACCCTTGGCCTGACCACAAAAACAAATGTTTGTAACTTAATCTACTCCTGATTGATGAAGCACAAATAGTCTGAACAGAGCACAAGCCAGATTGTTAAACAAAAAGTGTACATTTTACAAAAAAGAAACTACCCCTGCAATGATCCTAAAGAGAAATTAAAGTCTCAAGTGAACATCCTGAAGGAGAATAAATTAAGCACAAATGAGGAAGGATTATTCTATCCTCCAATAAGTGAGACTAAACATATTTTTCTTACACGCCAAGAAAGAAGCACACGTCTGACTGCTTCATAATCTTTTAAAACATGGTACCCTTCCTCGGGACCTTGAAAACATTTCTTACAAAGGGTGAACAAATGGAATACAATGCAATATTGGCCTAAGAACAAGCACACCGTGGAGGTATTTCGGAATTATTTAAATTGTTACATTCGTCACGAATCTCTTTATTGATTTAGCTGAAATAGATATGAAAAAGAGAGTTACTTAAAACAAGCCACTGTTGTGTAGTGTAGGTTCCCTGACCTGTTTTGTTTGGCTCATCATCACTAAATGCTGCAATTAATTAAGGAATTTTATTAAAACCTATGGGTGTTAAAAATATTGACTATAAAAATAATACAAACATTGATTTGTTTTCCTTCTGTTTTCTTAGTCTTGTATGAACTCAGAGGAGTGTCTTACAAAACAGACCCTTTGACTTTTTTCTCATCTTTAAAAAAAAAAAAATTGTTGAGACAGTAGAAAATCTCCTCTTCATGTTTTCTTTTTTTGTTTGTTCCACATCCCTCCCATCTTTGTGTAT
>BSAI01000030.1:2729507-2781226 GCA_036245035.1 Adrianichthys oophorus
GGTTTATACAAATATACACCTTGTGTGTCAGAAGATTTATAACCCCCAATTCTAACAGTAAAATCTGTCAAACACAAGAGGCTCTCAGCTCATATCTGATTGCTCAGCTGTTGGACAGGGCAAGTAAAAATAATAATAATAAAATAATAATAATAATGATAAAAACAATAACCCTTTGGAGATGTGATGTAAAGACAGTTGGGATACCATCCTCTCTCAGCCAGACAATCTGCCCTGTCCTATCAAAGTCCTCTGGCTTGAAGTGCGCTTTGCAGAGCCAGGAGAACTCCATCAAAACAAAGTCCTCCCTTCTTACTGCAGCTTCCTGTCACCTCTGTGATTCTACGTCACTGGGAAACCTTGGAAATTGGACAGTGGAAAAAAGATCAACAATATAGCAAAAGATAATACGAGGGAGTAGTAGTTTCTGCTGTTAGCATTTCTTTGTTAGCCGCGTAACTTTGTTTATGATTATACAAATGTATAAAGGCTCTAATAACAAAAATATTGTTAGAACTTACTTGTGAAAGGTAATTCCACATGATCTGATCTCAATAGAACACTGGTTGTTCCTTCTGAAGGCTGCCAAACAATGGGCATGGCTGCAATTCTCCATTGACTACAGCTGGTTGTGGATGTAGCCTAGCTAGCTAAAGTCAACTTCTCCGATATGGGCGCCGGAGGTCTGCTCCGCCGGAGGTCTGCTCCGGAGCCTGAAATGAGGCGTATATTCATATTTAATATCTATTGTGAAAACATTTCCAGTTCCAGTTCCAGCAAGAACTGAAGGGGACAGAGTAATATTTTGCGGGCACGACTGAATTAATAAGTGGGAACAATTTAATTATTTAGAGATAACAAATTAGTCATTGTTTTCACCAATGCCTGATCACTGGCTCCGTAGCAAAGGCTTTTCATCTTCTTTTAGTTTTCACTTTCCTTTTAGCAAAGTTTTTTCTTACTCCCCCATTTTTATGGTCTTGTTTTTGTATTTAGATGTCTTTTCACCTATTCCTGGGAAGGGACTTTGTTTTTTTCTTCTCATTTTGACCTTTGCACATTTTATTCATCCCCAATGTCATGTTTTTACATGCAAATTATTATTTCAATTTTAACAAATTCCTTTTGAGGTTTTATGCCCCAGTGTTTCCGTTTGGGGATCCTTTGTGCCAGGGGTTGCTGGTTCGGTCTAGGGTTTTGCCACAGTTGTCGCCCTTTGTGGGGGCAGACTTTGCAGCCTCACTGCTGTGGAGTGAACCCCATTGCTGAACCGGTCTGGATGGGCACTGTGGCGATGTTCCTGTGGCTCCTGGTATGAAGAGATTCCCAAAATATTGTTTCTTCACAGCAGAGCCAAGCCATAAGTTTCTTTTAAAATTTACTTTCATAAATATTCGTTGTTTGTGGGGTTCTGGGCTTTTGAGTGTTAGTGGAAGGAGGGGGGAGGGAATAGGGTGGGCTGGGTTTCTCTCTTTTTATTTATTTATTGTTGTCTGTTTCTGTTTTTAATTGTAAAGGGCTTCGAGATCAAATTTGATTTGATGATTTTTCCATGTGACCAAGCAAACTTGACTTTCATCAATAATGAGTCAGATGGGGTGAAGAATCTAGTAGTTTTCCACAACAAAACTTCCTTCGGAATCAATTTAGAAATAAAACAGACAAATTGTTGGTCATTTTTTTCTCCGCGTTCACAGACTGGTCCAGGGGACGGGGATTGTGGACCTCTACTCTGAAGCTCATTAATAATACATGGTTTCTTGTGTCTGTTGTAGGTTTGGAGAAAGTTGGTCGAGATTCCAGTTACGAACAAGAAGGGAAGGTTCAGTTTGTGATGGATGCAGTTTATGCCATGGCGCATGCTCTTCACCGGATGCATCGAGAGCTCTGCTACGGGTACCCCGGCCTGTGTATGCGGATGGCCCAGAACATCGATGGAAAAGAGCTGCTCAGCCACATCCGTGCTGTCAACTTCACCGGTACATTCTGCTAACATTTTAAGATGTCACGCACTTTCATGTTGTTTTTTTCAAACATAAAGATTTTGTCTGTTTGCAGATGCTGCAAACATGTGTAAAACCACCCAAAACTCCAACTAATCCATTTTAAGGTGGTCACACTACAGTATGTCTAAACCTGCAAAAACATACCCAAATATCATAGACAGCTGAGATTGATATTCAAAAACTCCCTGACACCTCACTCATGCTTTGGTCGTGTCCATATCTAGAATATCAGAAATGTGTTCTGTCGTCCACTTAGTCTGTGGTATATCATGAATATATATATAGTATATAGTTTTCATAGTTTTATTTTTCAGAAAAACTAGGTCGGTGTTCTTATGGGTTAAAATTAGAAGATTAAAAGGCTCAAAAGAGCTTTTTATAAATGCTAAATTAATTACTTTGAAACAGAATATACTTAAAAGTTCACAGGAAAAGGGGAAAAAAACAACTACTTATTTTTTTTAAATAATATTTATTTGTCTGTTTATTACATGTGAACATTTTTTCTATTCCCAGTAAAGACATGACTTTAGCTTAAGGAGGCTGGGAGGAATGTTAACATGCTGAAGATGTATGAAGGGAACCAAATGGTCATTAACTGTGTTTGGTAAGAAACATTAGTATACTGCTAACTAATACTTTAAAGTGTCTGTTAACACATTGTTTAATAGTTAAGTAATTCTTAATTATGCATTAACTAATGTTAATAAACTAAGGTGTGGTTAAAATAATAAAAAACAATGAAATTGCCAAATCACTTGCTACATTTTCAGTTTTCCTGGCATCATGTATGATTCCTGTCTGCTTGAACGTACAACTTGGCTTTTAGATATTTGAAAAGCCATGAACTAAAAAAAATCCTTCATATGAAGCTGAAAGAACTTAGAGGACAGATTATTGATACCTGTCAGATGTCTGTAGTTGCCCCATACGCAGTGCTCTCAATGCCACATTCCCTTTGTGGGGCGGCCAGCGGTCAGGCGGTCGACCTCCGATCGGAAGATTGCAGGTTCGGGTCCCGCCTTGCCTGCCTTGTCGAAGTGTCCTTGGGCTAGACACTGAATGCCACATTGCCTCTGATGGGAGCTAGTGTTCGGCAGTGGAGCCACCATCAGTGTGTGAATGTGTGTGTGAATGGGAGTGTGACAGTAAAGTGATTTGAGCCTTCAAAGAAGGTAAAAGCGCTATACAAGTATCCGCCATTTACCATTTGTCCTAAAACTTTTGTTTTTCTTTTGGTAGAAATAACTATTTTATAAGTGAAGAAAGAATAGTATATGCTTTTCAGATAAAGCTTCTTTTAAAATAAAATGTGACAAAAATCAAAGCATGTCGGCACATGTTTACTAACTTTTTTGTACCTTTTTGAAAAAGTACAACGACAAAAAGGCAAAGTTTTAAATTTGTTGAGAGTCTCAGGATCGCTTTAGGCGCGTAATGGAATATAGCAAACGTGATGTGGCTCATTGCTTGAAAAATCGTGGCGGTGCCTGGTTGGGCCTCTGTAGATGGGGGAGGGGTCCTCTCATATTAGCATAATATTTAGCTTTGACTTCAAAAAGGAACTTTTAACACTAATGAGTGTTGTTTTATTTGTTGAAAAATATATAAAGCGTAATTGTGATTTATCAATTAAAATGTATTTTTTAAAAGAATTTGCCTTTTTTCGTTTTCCTTTGAAGTTTAATTTGTGTAATCTTACAAACATGTCATTGACTTTTATGTTTCATAAAATTATGATAATCTTCTTTCCCCAACTTATTATTCTGTCTTTTTGTGCTTCCCAGTCGTTCATTTCCTTCACTCTTTTGGAATGTTGATTTGTTTTAGGGGCCTGAGAAATATTTGCTCATTTCCAACTGGTATCCGGACCGTTATTTAAATCTCCTCTTATTAAGCTCCTTTTTCTTGATGTGTCTGAATCCCCATTTCATTTCCTGTGCTTTTCTGCCCCATACTTTGTGGAATATATAAAATCTGATGAGCCAGAGAGCGGGAAAGCAGACACAGGCTGCAGCATTGTGCGGATTACAGCAACGGTTGTCTGATTTAGAAAGAAGATTAAGACGGCCCAGAACAGGTCTGCGTAGGAATGTGTGCATAATTTGTCTCAGTGTTCGCTGTTTCCTTAGCTATCTGGGTTTGTCTTGATGGAGGTTATGCAGCACAGTTCACAGGGAGACACTGATTGCTCTTTCAAGCTGCTGCAGCAGCAGGTTAGTGCTCAGGTGGGTTTCTCGTTTATTGCTAGCCCAGAGGCGGGAGATATCATCCCATAAACACAAGGTCACAAACTGAATCCCCAGATAAATCACTGAACTCTTTTCAATTTCTGAAAGTCCCCTTTTGCAGAAAAAAAAAAAACATCTTGAAGCGATCAAAGAGTGTCACTAAATATTTTTTAAAAGTGCTCGACAATATACCGGTAAGCTCAAATGCTCTATGTTAGCTAATTAGCTACACTTTCTGAAAGAGTTTTAACTTTTAGAAACTTCCTGAAACATGTCATACACTGCACCCTAACAGACCTGACGTTTCATTAAAACATTTACATAAATAGTCTTTAAGCCTAGATTGTATTAAGAAAAAAATCACGTAGGCTATCACAATAGGTTTCAGAAATGTATGTGAAAACAATCATTAGAAAACAATGGTTGGGTCAAAATTCCTTCACTACTCCCTACGTTTTGTAGAGCTGTCCAAATCTACCTTTCCAAAAATGTCAATTTCCCAGAAGTCGTTGCAAAGAAACAGTGTCCATCGATGCTAACTAGATTTGGGAATTTGGACCACAATGCATTGCATTTGAATGATTTTTAATGTGAAAAAAAAAGTTTTTTTATTTATTTTTCATAAACCAACCAAGTTTTAATCTTCAGAACACTGGATTTATAAATAGTCTTTGTAACATTTTCACCTTTTTTTAGGTTTTTACCGTGGTGTCATATTTGCCATTTGAAATAAAAAAGTAGTGAGCAGTGTCCGAATGTTTTTTTTAAATCCACAACACTAGATAGACGTGCACTATATAGTTTTTTAGTAGTTAGGGAGCAGGGAGAGAATTTGGACATACTCAATATGCTAACAAAGCCCTTGACTCTTGTAGTTAAAGAGTAGCAAACAATGTCAGGGTTGCCAGGGTTGGGCAGTTTTGCGCCTAATTGGGGGTTTGGATTCAAAATTATAAGGGCAAAATTTGCTTTGAGTGGGTGGACATATTTGGGTGGGTTCGGGGTCGGTTTAGCAGTTTACTGAAATACATTTTAAGCAGGAATGTCCGGTCAGAGAGCCATCATGATATGTATACTAATAATGAAAAATAAAATAAACATTTGTCCATTATTCTGTTCTATAAATGCCATTTATATGTATGATTCTACAAATGTTTATATTCAAAATAAAATTTGGGGGTATTTTCTGTTAAATCAGAGCATAAGCTTTGAGGTGAGGTAGCACTGAGCTCTGCCTCATGGTTGATTAGCTACATGCCTTTAGCTTACTCAGCATATGCTAATGATGTAAAGCTTATTAAAAATCTTTTATAGACATCTTTTTTAATGTCCTCACTTTCTATTTTCTATCTTATAGCCGATGTATTTCATATTTGTCTAGCGTTTATTTAGTGTTCAGATTTGACAAAAAGTCGCCCTGAAAAGACATGAGGTACGTGAGGCACTCATGAGCTCTCGTTTGTTCTTCAGTGGTTGCTCATAAAGTTTGATAGGAGTGTGTTATTTTGTGTTTCGCTTTGACTGATTGTGAAAATTTGCATAAAAAATATTTCAAAGTAGGACTCCCAATTAAAACGTGAAGCAATGTGTAATGGATGATCAACGTGTGCTGGAAAAGAATGACTTTATCTGGCAACACATGGCTAACATTTGCCAGTTCACAAAAAAAAATGCTTTTAAATTCAACATAAATGTGTAATATTTATTTATACTTTATAGTTATATTAGGTCCAGCTGGTGTATGAACCTCTGATGTTTTTTAGCAGAAAAACATTTTCTTTGCACTTTTCAAATTTTCTTGTTCTAACCTAATACAAATTTGACAATAATCAGTGTTAGTAGAACCACCAGATGTAGCCTAAGTTTAACCCTATAAATATTCATATCATATTTGATGCACACACTTCTTAAGACCCCTATTTTACTGGCGAAATCCAAACTTTTCCTAAAACTCCTAACTTGATCCATGTTCTTCTGTCCAGTAGTTCATCATCATTCCACTAGGGGCAGTAGAAAAGGCTTTTCTTGGTTATTTCAAATGGCAGCTTCCATGAAGTCTCAAAGACACTTTTGGCAGGAAGAGTTTTGCTAGTTTTCAAAACTTTATGGTGAGAATAACTCATTTATTGTTATTGATGTTTAACTTGATGACGACATTATTGCAGTGTTGAATGAAATTAGTTGATAATGAAATCTTTATAATACAGTTACACCATGTTATAAATGTGTGAATCAAATTTGAGACAGTGGGTTCATTTTTCTTTCCTAAACCCTTGTGTCAATATTTTTGCTTCTTGAACTAACATTGCGGTGAGTAAAAACTTACCAAATCACCCAGTGTAGCATAACTGATTATACTTATTTTTCATAAAAAAGTATTAATTGTATTTGGTTTTTTTTTATTCCTCTAAGGATTTTAAAAACATCTTAATCCCAATCAATGATTTTTCTGTCAATTCTTTGATGTTGTGGGCTTCACATGGTTAAAATAACCTGATGGTGTAGCAAATTATTGTCTGTTTGAAGGAGCACATATGAAAGCCCCTTAGCCAACACTCAAATTCTCAGACTAAGCATTATCTTGTGCTCTCACTAACTTTTATCGGCAAATTATTTATGTGCAAGCATTCTGAGGTTTTGCTGTGTTTGTGTGAAAAGAAAAGCATTGACTGCTGGACAGTTTTATTGATCTGTTTCAAGGTGAAATGACATTGATGAGACTCGAAAAGAAAAGGGCTAAAATGCTCAGCTCAAGATAGTGTAGAGCCGTGTAAACTGTAAACATGGAGCTGATTGAGAGAACAGGGAGTGAGGGGTTGGTTTTGACTTCAGTTTGTCTTACACTAAACCAGTACAATAACAAATGTTAGCCTAAATGGTTAGCCAGGATAACAGAAAAGTAAACAAGGATTCAGTGAGAAAATAAAATCTGATGCCAGGAGTCACCATATTGTTCAGACAATAAGTTGCAGTGGCAAAAAATGCATAATAATGAAGTGAATGTCCTAAATAAGTTACTCTGGAGAACAAGACATTTCATCTTGAAAAGCAAATCAAAATAACAATAAATAACAATAATAGACTGAATATTTGTAATATTTTCTACCATAACACCTTGATGCTTGTTAGGCTTTATGAAACATTTGAGAATTCTAGTAACACAACATATGAACAATTATTCAGATAACCATAGCATTAAAACGCATGCTAAAAAGTCTAAACTTTTTACATCACTTTAGATCACTAAATCCGGGGATATCTTCCTCCTCTGTGTTGGATTGGAACAACTCCGCCAAGCCCGTCTTAAAACAGATTGGCACTTCTTCTTCTGTGATGCTATCAGTAACAAACACAACTACAGTGCCCTCTGGGGGTTGTTACTAGTTCTTTTTATTAAATGCGTTCACAACTGGCTTGGAATGTTCTAGAACAACGAGCACCAGCGCTGTCAAAAAATTCACTGCGAAAGTCCCGCCCTCTGCCATTGTGGGAGGCAGCACAGATCACAGCGGAATTCAAGCTGTTCTCCAGAAGATCTTTTTCTTTTATTCTTTCCACCAACACACTTAGGAAAACTTGAAAACAAAAATTGGATACAAAAAACAGAATTCTAAGACACATTTCAAATGGACAACAGTGCACCCAGAGGACTAACTTCAAAATTTTGGGGTTCGTGGAAGCTAAAGCCACACAGTCAGAAGGCTGAAGTACAGAGTAAACACTGCCTGTATGACAACGTCAAAGGGGTCACATCATGAAGTTGTGAGGGGTGTGATGTGGCTCTGTGTGTTCAACTGCACAGAAACAGTTTATAATGTATATGTGGCTCAAAGAAACCTCTGAATTTTGCCTGGAGGTTTATTTTTTTTAATTTTTATTCAAACAAATGTAAGTTCGTTTATTTAAAACATTTTTTCTTGTTATATTTTTTTATGTATTCCTAAAACTTTCATTCTAAGTTGTAAAAACAGTTTGTTGAACATTTTTGGAGTTTCCACAGCAAATTTAAGCACTTTGCTCCCAGACTGAAATTTCTTTTTTTGTATGATTTTATGTCCAGTGCGTGAACACAACATGGGCAAATGACAAAATAATGCTAGTGCCACATAGGTGAGGTTGTGCTGATTTAAATTATATCAAATAAGCAAGTAAATAGTTTTAAAATGGAAAATACAGAAGTAAATTGAAAAGTAGACAAAAACTGAGATGCAGGCCCTACGTTCCAAAGGGTTAATATATACATCAATAGCAAATGGGTAAATAGAATGAAAACATGATGGGTAATTTGGAGAAAACAATCAGTACTCAGACTTGCAGAGTACAACTAAATAATTTAATCTGACATCTCTCATAAGAGATGATGATGAGTGCACCAAACTAAAGCTTTAATCGATTACTACAGAAAGCTGTCACATGGAAAAAAAAACATAATCCTTCATTTCTCCGGCACAATGCCAGCCAAGTATTTGAGGAAGAGGCAAATCGAGTTTCATTATCTACACAAATGCAAGCTCTAAAAACAAAACAGTACTTTTGTCTCATGGACAGTCCTAGAAATGTACAGTTTTGACAACAAATACAGTGAAAAAAGAAACAGTTATTCATTCATTCATTTTCCAATCCGCTTTATCCCTTTCGGGGTCACGGGGTTGCCGGAGCCTAACCCGGCTACTCATGGGCGAAGGCAGGGTACACCCCTGGACTGGTCGCCAGTCTGTCGCAGGGGCCACAAACACACACCCATGCACACCTCGGGACAATTTACAGTGACCAATTAACCTATGAAGCATGTCTTTGGACGGTGGGAGGAAGCCGGAGTACCCGGAGAAAACCCACGCATGCACGGGGAGAACATGCAAACTCCACACAGAAAGGTCCCCCAGCCAGGACTTGAACCGGGAACCTTCTTGCTGTGAGGCAGGAGCGCTAACCACTGCGCCACCGTGCCGCCCAGAAACAGTTATAAGAAGAAAATTTTAAAAAAAGTAAGTTGTCTGTTTGCTTGGGTCCACCACCACCAACTATAATCCAAAGACTGTGCAAGATATGTTTCAAAAAAAAAAACCTAAATTAAAAGATTGTTTCTTGATGATGGTTCCATAAGATCAATTGTAAACAAATAGTCGTATTACAATGTGTTGGGAAAACCATGATTTCCCTAAACTTCTTTGTCTTTTGTCTAACACCCCTTATTAAAGCAACTGCATGTCATTAGCACCTCTTCTCTACAGAGCTGATGAGCCTATTCAGAAGTGTTTGACAAGTGGAAAAAGTACAACATGCTGAGATATTAGGATACTTGAAGCCCAGAGTTGGTAAACACTGTTGATTTGTTGCTAACAACTGCTTCATTTAAAGCTATTAGTGAATTGTAGACAATGTTGAACTAAACACTGCAAAGAAGGTACTCGGATACTTGAAATCTGTGTCAAAAATGTCTGTTTCCATCAACACCTTATCTATATTAAATTATATATTTTCATTTCTTTTATTTATTATTTTATAAAAAAGCTAATTTAGTGGCATTGTGTTATTAATTGGATGGCTTCAATTAAAGTGTTAGTCAAGAGTATCATTAAAAACATAATAAACACATAATCTACACTACTAACAATGTGTTTGGAAAGTTGAGATAATGAAAATTATTCCAACTATTCACCTTACCTGCAGTAAGTATTTATCCCAAAAACGCCTACACAGTGACATGCACTAATGCACAGTATAAAAAAGGCACATTTCAGGACAAATAAGATGAACAAAAAGAACCTTGGAGAGCTAGTGTGACACACTGTGCTGTCCAGATTTCATCTGTCGGAGAGCTTATTGGCTTATCCAAGCAAACAAGCATTCAGTCATATACAACTCCACCAACTAAACGTAAGGTGTGCTAAATCAGAAAGAATGGAAGCAAATCTGTATTGGTACTTTTTGTTCTTATTTTGACTAAATTTAGCATTTCTTGGGGCTATCTTGGAGGCTATTTTCTTCCATCTGAACTTCGTGATTGCCTAAACCACATTCCAGCTGCTACTTGTTGAGAGGTTTATGGTTAATTTTTTTTTTTGTGCACAATTTTAATCTGGCTTTAATGCGTTGTAATTCATCAGTGTCTAATAGTTTCTATATACAGTATTGAGTGTGATTTGAAAGAGGGGGTTGAAAAGAACATCTAAATTAAACTTTAAATAATTTCACACTTTTTATGCGGCACACAGGATTTGGAGGTCTAAAGATCCTAAAGCCTCTGTGGTGCAGAGCTGTGTTTCTGGTGGCCTCTTTGAGGGCTTAATGGGCTGCGGTGATTATCCAAATACCCATAAATCCTTATGCCTTTTTGTACAGTCGCGTGTTTAAAAGTTTACACCATTTACTTAAATGTTTCTGGACAAAAATGACCAAAAACAGAATGTATATTTAGTATTCTATTTAAAAAAATATATATGTCAGAGAATTTTTAAAGGTGCTTGATGATGATTGAACTGTACAATGTTTGTGATGTTTGGGCAAAATATCTCTGTCTTGTTAGTGTACCAAACAATAATTTTGCTGATAAAAGGCACATCAAAAAGTCACTTTTTGGCACACCACTGTGTCTTCTAATACAGTGGGTACGGAAAGTATTCAGATCGTTTTTCTTTTTTCGCTATGTTACATTGCAGCCATTTGCTAAAATCATTTAAGTTCTTTTTTTTTGCTCATTAATGTACACACAGCACCTCATATTGACAAAAAAACATTTTTTTTTACAGTTTTGCAGATTTTTAAAAAAAGAAAAACTGAAATATCTCATGGTCCTAAGTATTCAGACCCTTTGCTGTGACACACATATGTTGTATGGTCTTGTATGTTGTATTGTAGTTTCCAGCTCAATTTAATGCATACAATTTAATGTAAAGTCTTTACATTGTATAAAAATCAAAAATTTCAAAGAAATCTTAATAAGGAAATTAAAGATTTGAAAATTGGGTTTGGAAGCAGGCTTGAATAGTGATGTAGGTGTTGTAATAATGACATTCCTATTTGATTGGGAAAAACCTTATATATAGAGAATCTCTGAAGCTTCACACCACCCTTGGCAACAAGCATTCAGGCCACCACTTCCACTGAAAGTCTAAGTAAATGTGGGAATCGGGCTTCCGTGTTCAAAACTCTTACTTTCATACGTAGCAATGCAAGTTTCTATGGCTGTTTTTGGGCTCCATGTAGACTACAGAGCACACAGCTATTTAAAGTCATGTTGAAAGTTAAACCAGGTCGAACTTTGCCCACATGAGGACTCGGATTAGGTAGTGACGAATATATGGCATCCCTTTTTTAATTCATGGTAGTGCCAAACATTTAAAAATCAATCACTAAAGAGAAATAAATAATTGTTGTTTGTGCTCAGCCGGAATTTTATGACACAAAGTCTTTCATATGTCAGAGTAGAGCGGTGAAAGAAAAAGCCTTAAGGAAGATTTGCGAGATTTTGCACCAAGGTGGTGGACATTTGCTAGTAAATAGTAGAAAATAAGAAACCCCTCCCTGCTTGTCCAATGTGAACATAATGGGCTAGAAGGACATTTAAGAATGCTTTCTTGAAGATGCGTTACATTTCTTGTGTGGGTGTAGCTCAATGTGGGAGGGGCCAACTAACCAACAAAAAAACAGCAGTTCAAAAAGACAAAGTCAGGTTTGACGCCCTGCTGTTTCCACCCGTCTATAAAAACAAACAAAAAAAAACAAGCATGCCCCTATTATTGCCAAAAATGTTACCTTAACACTATAAAAAACAAAAAAGAAATATAAAAAATTAACAAAAGTTCCCCTCCCATCAGACTTGCAAACAATGGTCCTTAAAGCATGAAATGTATTTTTAAAAAGTAGTATCAGGAAGCTTTCTTGTAAATGTAAAACTACTTTTTATTATTCAAGTTATTAGAAAATTGCTCCCAACTGACACCATCCCCCAGTGGTAATTTGAGGAACTGCAACTCATTTCCATCAAATTCAGCAACTGAATGTAAAACTGGAGATCATCTGAAACTCTTTGTGCATCTGACTAACCTAGAATAATAACCACAGGATGATACATTTTCTCCACAGGAAGTTTGCTGTTCTATCTGACACTGTGTGGGAAGTGTTTGGAGAACACCGACTGGGTCAGTTAAAAAATGAAAGTCGTTCAATCTTTTGAAACCAAGAGAAGTAAACTGCTTTATCGTGCAAAGAAATGATCAAACTTCACAGCCAGACAATATCTCCTACTGAGAGACGAGACAGGCATTTCCGCTGCCACCGGAATGCACTAATAAGAGTTATTTGGCTTTAATATGACGATCTCCAAATTTGACTGAGAAACCCAAGGGTGAAGGGAACCAACCTGCCTACTCATTTGACCTCTAAAAAATGTTAAAAGTTCTATAACTTCTCAAGTTTATAAACTTGGCGAGGAATTATTTAAAAAGTATTTGAGAGAAAAGTAACAGAAAAGGTTAAAACTCAATGACTTTAGAGTTTAAAAGCGTTAAGATGGACACAGGTAGAGGGAAGAATGATTTAAAGGAAGCTGGAGTTGCTGGCCATAACAATGTCAAAATTTGTTTGCAGAAATAGCAGTAAAGGCAAAGTAACGATGGGAAGAACGTGTGTTGAAGAGAGATAAGAAAGAGTTACGCTGCGTGAGCAGGAAGTGAAAAGAGAAGGAAAGGGTCAGTGGTGGTTTATGCATTTAACAAGGGAAAGAAAATGGCAGAACCTGAATTCACAGATGAAAGAAATAGACGACTCCAACGCCCGGGTGGAATGACCTTTGACAGAAATAGAGAGGAGGCACAGACGGGATGCTGCTGAAGGGTGGATGTCAAACAGTTTTGGCTTGATGATTAAGAAACTTGCAGTAGTGCAATGGGAAGAAGAGATTCTCTGCAATAAGGAGCATAACTTTTGAATCTATGAGCAAAGATGAGACAAAAGGGGAAATTGTGACTGTGAATATATATCCTCAGGGAAATAAAAAGAGCTGAATTGAATGACACCAAACTTTCCTGGGTAAAACCAACTGATGGAGCTGGTGGAGAACAAAACAGTCACTTTAATCATCAAACTTCATGTCAGAGAAGGAACAACCGCTGAAGAGGAGAGACATCCCAGCACACCGCATCCATCTGAAGCAGGATATATTTCAAACACTAATCTTGTGGTAAATTGGTGATGAAATGGGAGGCGCATTTTGACTTTTTTAAAGTTGAACCTGATGTATATGTTAAAATGGAGGCTCAGACTGACGCTAAATGATTTGTAGTTGCAACTTTGTAGTTTCAACAATGAAGAGATGAAAGAAAATAACTGATTAATAGTTAATACGTAAGGAAGGATATCAAACAACGAACAAAGCTAAATCCATAATGGAAATCATGAACAAAACTTCCATACTAGTTGGGTTGTGGCCTGGATTAACAATGACCTCCACTGGTGTTGTTGATCCATGAGGTGCTGGTGGAAAATGGACTGTTTGTTGAAAGAAAGGGGCAAGTTTGTGAGAAGAGAAACAAAAGGAAAGACAAGTGTTTAGGACTTAGTGAAAGAACTTTGTATGGACTTTAAGAGGGCAAGCTAGAGAGTAGGACAGCATGATGGAAAGAAGAAAGATGACCCTCAAAAGACCGGATGGAAAGGGAACATGGCTTATAGATTAGAAGTGCTTCAAGGTGTTTTATCGTGGTGTGGAAAGAAAATAAAGAGTAGACATGACCCTGAAGGTGGAGTTTATAAGAATGTTCTTAAGGTGAAGTGAGTGTCAGTTGGGGTGATGACTCTGAAGCTGGAAGTTGAAGGTACAATGTTGCGAGTTGTCAGTAGTTATGCCCCCCATCTGGGATGTGAGCTTCTGGAAAAGGAGAAATCCTGGACAGAGATCATTTCAATGGAGATGTGAGTGAGGGAAACTGAGATGGCAAGAAAGTTATGGGTAAGTTCTGTGTTCAGGACTGGAATGCAGAAGGACCAATGGTGGTGGACTTTTTTAAGAGGATGGAATGGGATCAGTGAAAAAATGTTTTGGCTGGAGACAGCTTAGACAGACACAATAGGAACGTGGTGTGTAGAATGACTCTGGTAGTGAGAAAGATGAAAAGGAAAAAACGGATGACCAAATGGTGAAAACTTAGGCTTAGGTCAGTGTCAAGTCTTCTGCTGACCCAACTTGAAAGGTTCCAACTTATCAATTGGCTAAAGGAAAACACAAACATTTTCACTCAAGTGAACATTTGTGAGCAAAAGTATTTCATGCCAAAGAGGAGAACCGCCAAAGCCGTTTTTGCAATAAGAAAACTTCTTGAGAAGAACAGAGAAGGTCAGAGGAAGCTACATTGTTTATGTAGATTTAGAGAAAGTTTATGATAGGACACAGAGAGAGGGGCTGTGGTTTGTATGAGGAAGTCTGGAGTGGCAGAGATGTAGTGATGATAAGAAGAAGTGGTGATGGACAGACTGACAGATGAAGTTAGAAAGGAATCTCTGTGTTTGTAAATGATGTTGTGATATGTAGTGAAAGAAGGGAGAAGATCTGGACAGGTGGAAGTTTATCTGGAAAAGTCAAGATTGAAGTAAGACTACACTGAGATTCCAGGCAACAGAGGGGAAGAAGGTGGAGGACTATCAGTACTTAACAGTCAAGAGAGACATGTGCAAGCAGGTTGAAAAGGGTGGAAGAAGGTTTGAGGTGTGATGTGTAACCAAGAAGTGATGACAAGAACGAAAGGAAAGGTGTAGAGGACTATAGTGAGAAGCAGCCATGTTGTTGGTTTAAAGACAGTGAGAAAGAGACAGGAGGCAGAGGATGTTGAGATGTATTTTGGGAGTGACGAGGATAGATAGAATTAGGAATGAATCAATCAATTGAACAGCTAAATGTTAAATGTTTTGGAGATAAATGATGCTGAGGTTGAAGCTACCAGGAAGGAGACCTGAAGGAGGACCAAAGAAGAGGTTTAATGGATGTAGGGAAGGAGGTCATGAGTGGAAAGTGTGAGCGAGTAAGGAAGATAGGAAAGTTACTAAGTAGAGTACTTTATACATCTTTTATCTTGCACGATCAATCTTTAATTGAATGCATGCAATATTCATTCTAAGGACTTAAAAATACATGTATTTGTTTAACATCTTTAAATAGTGTGAAATCCATGATTGGTGAATACATTGTCACATAACTGTGATAAAAGGCTTATACTGAAAGTCAAAGTCTAAAAGTAAGGTTTACAATTAGAGCATAAGAATGCAACGTAAAATGCTTTTTTTTTTTACCTCACTTTCAAACAATTCTTTCAGTTTAGCTTATAATGTTAAGATAGTTTTTCCAGTCATATTTATTTTCAAGTTTGCATGCAGTTTTTGGTTTCTGTAAACTCATAAATGTGATCAGCCATGCACCAAAAGCAGAATTGAACTTGATGATGACTGTGTCACTGAGGTGTCACTGCGCTGGATTTCACACTTTAATAAAATATCTGATTAGCGTGGCATTTTGTATCGGCTTTTAAACGGTGTTGATGTTATTTATCTTAGGGTGACAGACAGGTCTGACAACAGCTATCTAGAAACATATGACTGAAAATGTATCTTATATTTCAGTGTGGAGGGTTTTCTACTCCTCTTGTTTACTATTGTTGCCTCTAGAAACCGCAATGAACTAATTTCTACCAGGAGATCATTGACAAAGGTTTAATTTCATAAAATAAATCAGCATGTTGATGGGAAGATGTGAATGCAAGAAAAAAAAACAGATGGAGAAAACATACATCTATGTGAATTATTAGATTTATCTGAGTTTCAGATTGACTGGATCCAATAGGATTGTGTTCAACACAGATGTAGGAAAGTGTCTAGCAGAAAGTCCTGTGTATCCCTTTCATCTCTTTGAATGTTGGCATTTGCCCCTTTTTTGTTCTCTATAGCACAACTCCTATGAAGTGTATCTGGATGCATAAAAGTAGCTCTGGAATAAACCAATCTTGACCACATCGTTCTTTTCTGTGCCAGTTTTTTTTAAAATCATAAATCAATGCTTTTTTTCTCATGAGGTCAACCACACTGTCACTACTGTTGGGAGGAGACACAGGGCAAATGTCAGAGGCTGGGATTCCAAGAGATCAACCTGGTGATGTCTTTCAAAGAAAAGCTCCTGTTGGATAGGAAAGAAGTAAAGAGCCACACAACACCAGGACGTTTTCCTTCGGAAAAAAAAAAAAAAAAACATTTCGAGCTATCCATAAAATCAACGTTTACTTGGGGTTTGAAATTGCTAATAAAAAAAACAAACAAAACAGAAACAATATTTTAACTTGATGCAAAATTGAAAATGCGTTTTTTTGTTTTTTTTTTTGCTTAAGTACAGTAAACAAAAAGGGCTTCTGGAACAAAAATGTCAAAATTGTAACTGCAATGCAATAACTATGTTTTTTTGTAGTGTTTACTTGTCTTTTGACAACAAAAAAAAAACAACACTTTGCTTCTTTTTTTTCGTGCACCAGTATTATTAACAGAAATCTGCTTGTTTTATATGCCTGTTTGATACAAAGAACTCCAACAAATGTAATTATTTCTTCACTATAACCCAGACTCCCTTTTTTCCCCCATTTATTTTCCGTATTTTCTTTGCCAACAGTAGCCACATAATTCCTTGTTTCATTGTTTGTTTTTTTCTCTTCTTTATTTATGTCTTTCTGCTGAAATTGACTTTCTATCCCGGCTCTGTCTGTTTTGTCTCTTTTGATCAACGTTACGGCCTATTTTTCCTCTTTTTCTCTCCCTTCTTTCTTGCTCCTTTTTCCAATTTTCCTCCAGTGTGCAGATCATCTCACAAATATTGCTTCTGTGAATTACATTTCTGTAATTAGTCGCTCGCACAAGCTCCGTGTGAGCGGGCTTTTGTTTGGGAAAACAGCATCTTTTTTCAAGGCTGCATGGTGGCGCAGTGGTTAGCGCTCCTGCCTCACAGCAAGAAGGTTCCCGGTTCAAGTCCTGGCTGGGGGACCTTTCTGTGCGGAGTTTGCATGTTCTCCCCGTGCATGCGTGGGTTTTCTCCGGGTACTCCGGCTTCCTCCCACCGTCCAAAAACATGCTTCACAGGTTAATTGGTTACTCTACATTGTCCGTAGGTGTGAATGTGAGTGTGTATGGGTGTGTGATTGTGGCTCCTGCGACAGACTGGTGACCAGTCCAGGGGTGTAACCTGCCTTCGCCCATGAGTAGCCGGGTTAGGCTCCGGCGACCCTGAAAGGGATAAAGCGGATTGGAAAATGAATGAGCATCTTTTTGCTAAACATTTCTCCTTTTTCGTCACATACACATTCCAGCAATGCAAACTAGAAAAAGGTGTTCTGGTGTCAGAGATTTTTCTTTTATAGAGAGCAGTCCACCCACCATTTTTCTAAAGTCTAAAAGCATATTTTAGATTAAACCAGGAGTGGATCTATGGGGGAGCAAGAAAAAAAAACAATTATAACAATAAAGCTGTTAAAAAATACATATTTTTAAACTTTTCATTTGTAATGGCCTTTGGTCTCCCTTCCAAAGTTTCCCCCCTTGCCAAACACCTCCGTATAAAACGTTCTAGCTCCGCCCCTGGCTGAAACTCATACTTCATTTTGTCTGTTTCACCTTTTCGCCTCTCTGTTTCTACTTCCAGATGGAGGCGTAAAACTTGGGCTTGGAATGCTGAAATAGTTGAGCTTATTCTCTTTTTTTTATCTTTAAGACTTACATGGATCAGAATGGGGCAGAGCAGAGAGCTTGTAGCCTGCTTAGTGTGATTTCTACATCACAAATATGATCTTTTTCCAAACTGCATTGTTTTCATTTGCTCCTGATTCACAGTTTGAATAAAAAACATACACTGAAATTAGATTTTAAGCTTAATTTTCTCTAAATATGTCCTCCATCAGTAGAAAATGCCACAAGAACGTGTTAAAAAAAACACCAAAAACACATTTAAAAAAAAACTTTTCTCTGTCTCTCTTAAGCTTTTTCAGTTGCCTCAATGAATATATTTAAAGCTAATAAAGATTAGAAATCAATAATTCATTCTTCTTGGAAACATAACTCCTGCCGTCTCATTTTACTTTTTTTCGTCTCGTCTAATAGGCTTTCATTTACACTTCTGATTCACACTGGTATCACTGCATGAAAGTTCTTAGTCTTTATTAGTTATGCTGTTTTTTGTGAAGGGAAAGGGTCAAGACCTGCAAACTTCTTTTGCAGATCTTGAGAAAGTTGCAAGACTTATAAGATGGTATTGTTAATACCCAGAGGGAAAGCTTGATTCTGTAGAGGAGAAACAGAAGAAACAGCTTTTTTTTTTTTTACTAGAAACCACTTCAGTGCAGAGTGCACTTGCCTCGTGAACACACAAAGACTGTTAGAAACATTTCTAAGCAATTTACATGAAGACTTTTAACTTTCAGACCCTCTGAATGTTAAAAAAAAACAGTGCTTTTGCTCAGTAACTTGTTCACTTTTTGATTTTTTTTTTAAGCCTCTGAACTTGTTCAAACTTTTTTATTGTGAGTTCGTCGGAGACACAAAAGAAGATCTTTGAGATATGACTGTATTCGAAACCAATTTATTAACTTAAGTGTATGAGATGATGTTAATGTAAGGCAATGTCAACAATTCCGCAAAGCAGCGTGTCTTCCTTAAAAAAAGAAAACATCATAAATGATATGAATCATACAGGTCGAGGCGGAGGTGTGTTACCACGGCGACAGGTGAATCTATTATTTTTCAAGGTTATGCCAGTGAGTGCGCTAAACATACGAGTTGATCAGTAAGTGACTGTTCAACACTGATCATCACAGGCGTGGTGGTTTTTTCTGTGGGCTCTCTGCAGACAAAAGGGGTTTTAATTACTTTTTCAATCTGAGCAAAAACTGCATATTTTAAAAGTATTTACATTTACCTTTATCACAATATTCATTTTTAATTTGGTTTCCAAGATGTTATGGTGCTTTCTAAAAGCTATTTTTCCCCTTTTAAGATCTACTCTGTTTGTTATTTCACTCAAGTTTTACTTTAAATACCTTTGAAGCTAGTTTTATTTCATGATTGAGTTCAGATTGTTGTAAACAAAACTAGAAGAAAAATTGGAGGAAGGACGAAGAAGCCAGAAGAAGGACTTTTATCGTTTGGACCAGGAGGCGCATTTAAAATCCTTTAATTTTCTCAGAAATCAATGGGTCTTCTTTTAATCCACCTAATATTTAAATGAGTTTTTTTTTTGTTGTATTTCATGTGCTAGAACTGAATTAGTTTGTGAATTAAGTTTGACTTATGTGTTGTTTGTCTCTCTCTCCAAAAGCAGATTATTGCAATAGCAGAGGCTAATTTGAAGAACAACACAGTTCACTA
Source organism: Adrianichthys oophorus (assembly GCA_036245035.1). Taxonomy (NCBI): domain Eukaryota; kingdom Metazoa; phylum Chordata; class Actinopteri; order Beloniformes; family Adrianichthyidae; genus Adrianichthys; species Adrianichthys oophorus. Next base: position 2,749,129 of record BSAI01000030.1, read on the forward strand.
GCAAAACTTCCCATTGATTCCTCTGACCAATCACCTACCGTTTGGTCCCTGCAGGCATTGTGGATGGTGTAGTGCAATCACGTTATATTAACCTTTTTTTGTAACATCAGAGATGTTGCTGGCAGCACTTTAATAACACATGCTCTTTGACATGCTGTAACTTCGACCTTTTACGAAATCAACGTGAATCAGCTGATACAAAGAAATGCATCTTTTATATTGGCTTTGCACCAACACATTACTGATATAAAGCTCCAGTGTTAAAGGGTTAATGTTTATTAGGATTTTTTTTTTTTTGTTTATCTTGCCTACAAACCAGCTGTTGTCATGTATTTTTCAATTTCATATTCCAAAACTGGGAATCAACTTTGACAAAGCCGTGGTTCATAGAAAACAAAAGGAATGATATAACACTTGATTCTTATGGTCCATTTAAAACCAAGCTCAGATTGATTAGAACTGCCTCGTGATCCAACATTTTTTCTTACAAGGTACTGAAACAATGTAGTTATGAAAAGATCGGCCTCCAGTTCTATGAATTTTTATTTCTCACCAGAGCCACTAATCTGGTCTCAACCAAGATCAGAAAGAAGAAGCACACAAGTCCAATTTTGAAATCTTTGCACTGGCTCCCAGTCAGCTCTGGGATCCATTTTAAGATGCTTTTTTATGTTGTTGTTTTGTTCATAAATGGAATGGCACCTTCATTTTTATCAGAACTGCTTTTAGTCTGTAGTTGCGTGTACACGAGCAAAATGTATTTAATCTGATCAAGGAACTGATTAAAATTGAACCGTGTACATGGGCACTGAAAAACTTTAACCGATTATAACAAACGTTTACATTCACCACAGGTTTGATTGGAATAAATCATTTTGACATTCGCAGAACTATCTAAAATACCGGAAATGGCCTTATAAGAAGAAGTAACGGAGTTGTGTTGTAAACATATATGGCTGCAGTTAGCATGTAGCAAGATGATCTTCTGACCGTGCTTTTTTCTATTGTTTTAGTTTGATTATTTTAAGTGTCTGTTTGCACATAAATTTATAAATATATGCAACTAGTACTGCACTTTTTTCTGCACAGACTCTGAAGAAGGGTTATGTTAGTGTGTGGAACCAACAACAACATTTAGCCTTGGGCGCGCTTAAAACCCGTACGAATAACATCATCCTTTATTTCTTCTGGACACAATTGGAAACACAAATTCACCTGATTGTTCACACAGTTTAACCCTGTAAAGCCTTAACCAATAAATAATTGACACAAATTCAAATTCTTTGGATTTGGAGCCTTTATAGGTCCCTCTGAATAAACATGCAAAAAAAAAAATTTTTTACGTATAAATTTAATTTTGTATCATATCTGATACATCAGGTTACACAGCTCAGATATATCTTTTTTCCTGGGCTAACAAAAGGATTCTAAGACCAAAAAAAATACAAGACATTTGTATTTCCATTCCATTGCTCTTACGGAGGGCTGACAGACTCATGTATCAAATATGATACGTTCAGCTTTAAAGGGTTAGCAGGACTGCACCGCCCCCCAGAGCTCACAGTCACAGTTCCCCGGAGTCCGCTGGCTCGCTTGCACTGAGCAGCCGGCCGTCCCGTTCTTGCTCAGAAGTTTTCTCCGGAGCTTACACCGTATTTTGCATGACGTGAAAACCATCACAGTAATGACCCACAATCAGAATAAATGGGCCATGATCTCACCTATCGGCATAACCCGCCCATCTCAATCTGAAGGAAACTTTGATCCAAGTGAGTCTGATCGGGTCAGAGTATTTTGAATGGCGTGTTTACAATACACATTTTTATTCCGATCAGGCTTTTAATCCGATGACTTGTGTCCATGTAAACAAAACTGATGACCTTCCCAAAGCTCTCAGGTCCTCACTTGAGGCCACATTCCAGCACTGTGGGCCTCAGGCTACAGCCACTGTGGAGCTTTTTAAGAAAACTTAGAAATTAACTTAGCTTAGTTTTGGAGTATTTTGAACATTTCCTGGTGTTTTAATTTGATTTTTTGGGACTGTTATTGCCCTGCTGGCTTTTGAAGAATGTGATTGTATGTTGGGGAAGCTTTTATTCTTTATGATTATCATTTTTACTATTGTTTATTTATTTATATGTAACACACTTTGCTGTGTTTTGTAGCAGGAAAAGTGCTCTAAAAATAATGTTGAATTTTAATTTAATTTGATAAAGGTAACTCAGAGCACATTAATCTTTTTTTTTTAAATTGTGTATTTTTGTGAATGTCAAAAAAAAGAAAAACTTTGGAAATGACCTATTGTGTGACAAGAAAAAGTAAGATGAAAAAATAGAATGTAGGAAAACATTTTTTTTTTCTTTAGACACCAGGCTTTTCTTAATTGTGTGTTATTAATAAGAAGTTGAGTCATCTGCTTTTGTCTCAATATTGATTTTGTTCGCCACCATTTATCTTTCCAACACGAGGTTCATTATAGAGAAGTCTCCTCTTTCTCTTCCTTTTGTACCTATTACATGCATTTCTCTCATTATTTGTTCTTCTTGCATTGATGGATAATTTCCTTCTCCATTTTTCTCCTCATTTCTTTTTATTTCATCTTCTGTAAACTTTTTACAGAAGATTCTCTGTCTTCCTCTACTTCTTCAGTTTTTGTTCTAAAGCATCATGTTCTTCTTTTTAACCTTGATCTTTACCTTTTCTTTTAAGGTTCTTTTTTTTCTGATCAATGTAGCGCCACCTTCTTCTTCTTTTTTTTTTTTTTTACAATTTTTCACTTTGTTTTCATTTCCTCCTCCTAAGATGTTTTTTTGGTCTTTAATCTTTATAAGGCTACAATATAAATTAAGTATGGTACATAGGTGAAATTTCCATAATGCAGTGCTTTCTTCTCATGCATGCTGTAATTGGATTTCCTCTCTGCTTTCCCAGATTCAGTATTGTGATTCGATTATATTACTGCATAAAAGAATGGCGGCTGCCGCCATGACAGAAAGAAAAGAATAAAAGCTTTGTGTTAAAGCCCTATTGGTGGAGGAAACCAAATCAAAGTGGCCACATTAACTTGTGCGTGTGTGCACGCATTTTATTAGACCACTCTGCGGTGTAGAGGGCACATGCAGGTATGACACGGCAATGTGCAGGGGAAAAATGTAACTCACAGCAGATAAACATGCTGCTTTAAGGAGATAGTATCATAATACATCAACAGACACATCATTTTTGTCAGACTTTTAGGTGCAGAGAAATCAGTGTGGTATGATTTCACGCCACAAAGCATCTTTGTAACCTTATCTTAGGTTGTATTGAAACTTCATAAAGATCACTTTTGATCATCTTTTGAACTATTTGAAAAGTTTTAGAATTGTATTTGAAATTTGCCTCTGAGCTGTGTGGGCGGGACTGTTGACATGGAGCAACCCCGCCCCCTTTCCCTTCTTGTTGCTGAAATTGCTCCGTTTACATGCTCTCCTGCTGGCTTACAACCCTTCACAACCCCAACCTAACATTACTGGTACAACAAAAACGGCAAGCAATATCGGAAGCATCCAGTGGTACAGGTTTGAGTCAGATGCCAGCTCGGACGAGGAAGGCATTTATGGATCTATTTGTCTGCAAGTGGATGCATTAAAAATGAGCGGAGCAGAGAGCTTGTGCCCCGCCCAACATATTTTTCTACATAGCAAAAACAACTATTCTCCTGATTCACAATGATTTGAATAAAGAAATATTCTGAAATTCAGCTTTAGGCTTCTTTTTCTTAATTTGTGTCCTCTATTTCCAGAAAAATACCACAAAAAACAGTCGAAACACAATTTTTGTAGGAGTGGTTCTTTATTTATCTTACATTTACCAAACATACGGTAGCTAAAAGACAGATCCATCTGACGTTTTACAATAGGAAGAGTAACACTTCTCAAGTAAGAGTATCTTTTCAGGGACACAATGGAGTTGGCTGATGACCATTGGTTCCTTGTGTGTCCCACAGGAAGTGCTGGAACACCAGTGGTGTTCAATGAGAATGGAGATGCTCCTGGGAGGTACGACATCTTCCAGTACCAGATCACCAACAGAACTGCTGAATACAGAGTCATTGGCTCCTGGACCAACAAGTTACATCTAAAAGTGAGTTTCCAACAACAAACACAACTCAACTTACTCAACAAAGACAAAATCGAGGGCATGTTTGTGTTCAAATTTGACAAAGTGCAAAAAAAGTTCCATTCCTCCATTGCTTTTTTAGTAAAAACATATGTACTCATTCAAAAAATGTTATTTCACTCGTATCAACCAATTTTTTTTTACATTTTCACAGTAACCTGAGTTTTTTAACATTGTTAACAAATTTAAAACCTTTATCCAAACAATTCCAAAGTTTTGTTTCAAAAACAGAAGGGCATCTCCATTTTTACGCTTGTTCTTGCTCTGCATGATTCAAACATAAAAATACCTCTCAAATTAAAACAATCCTCTTTTATTTATAAAAAATGACTGCACTCTCAAGGGAAAACCACTTTTTAAAGGCACAAAAAGAAATGTCCAACATTCATGCACAGTTACATGGACAATATTCGCAAATTTTAATATATTTGATCTTTTAAACAGTGCATTTTTTAATTCACAAAAAACAACATTATTTTATCACTCTAATTGCTCTTTTTTGAAGTCAAATGATTGGATCAGTATTTGTTTTGTATATATTTCCTCCAATATTACTCCATTACTGGAAGTTTAGAAAAAATGTTTGTAAAATGTTTTGTTTCATAAACATGTTCAATTTCTACTCCATCAAAATTCAGTTTTCTATTGTCCTTTGCTTTATCTGTGCCAAAAACCATAAATGTTGTTTTCCTTTCATTTAAAAAATAACTTTTTAATCTCAAAACAATTTTTAAATGTATCCAACTCTCTTTCTATTTCTAAAAGTAATTGAAAACTTATATTGACCCGAACAAGATACATTTGTATCATCTGCAGAAATAACAAGCTTTAATTGTTTAATACATCATTTAATTTATGAAAAATTATGGTCCTAAAATAAAGCCTTGGGGAATTCCACATGTTATTATCCTTTTTTTGTGATATTTTACTAAGCAGATATTTTAAAATGACCAGGAAAAGCCTTTCTACTGCCCCTAGTGGAATGATGATGAACTACAAGTAAGAAAACACGGACCGAGTTCGATAGAAGGAAAGTTTTTAGGGAAAGATTGGATCATTCTATAGAGATAGGGATTTAAGGAATGCTTCGATCAAATATAATACAAAGGTTTATGTCGGGTTAAGAAGGAAATAATAAGGCACAAAAAAGAAAAGGAGACAATTCTGCCAGTCCTTGGACTCTTGTATATTGAAAACTGCCTCACTACTGACAAGACTTCTTCCAAGGTTTTCTACTTGAACAACTTTTCAGATTTACGCACTGGGAAGTGTTTTTTATCTAGACAAACATTGCTTTCCGCTACTACTCTCTTTGGTTTATTTTTTCTCTTTAGGCTGCTGGATAGTCTTTCTGTGTTCACACTATAGGTGAACGACACCAAGTTTCCCCTCAATCCTGTTCAAATCACAGGCTAGCTTCGATGACATCTAACATTTCATCTCATCATTAGTTTTTCCGAATAGTTTGGAATTGACCATTTAGCCAGTACCCAGTTTTCAGAATTTTAAAGAACAGAGGACAGTTTTTTTAAAGCGTCATCTGTACAAAACCTTAAATTAAAATATTTTTTTTGTTGCTGTGGGCTTTTTTCTGTTGTGTTTCATGACCCTTCATTTCTTTGTGTAAATTCATTTTTACCTCAACCTTTCAGACTCACACAGCTTTTCTTTCTACTCGAGAATGACCAAAAACTTCAGTTTAATTTTTTTTAATTGAGGAGCTCTTTGCAGGTTTTATTTTTTTACAATTTTTTTAAGTTCAAACCAAGAGAAACTATTTCAAACATTTCCAAGACGGAACAGATTATCAGAGATGGCATTTTATTATATTGAAGAACAAGTTTCTTCAGCTTTTTAAAGTTCATTCTCATTTCTAAAACACCATTCCTTTTGTCTATATAAGAAATGACTTATCTGTAACTTTTACATAAAGCACAGTCATGCATTATGTTTTTCAAGTCACACCAAATGGAATTCATGAAACAGAAAGGTAATATTTTATGATTTGAATCTTTTTGTCCTATTTGCTAAAATATGTAATATTAGTTATTTCAATGTTTGTATCCTCAGGAGAAGACATACAGAGCCTCTAAAAGGACATAGTAGTATTATAAATGAGTACTGGTATCTGATGCCTGCCAGATACTATCTTGTGCTCACCTGAAACTTAATTAATGCACACCTGCAACTAACTGTAAATATCTGGTGCCCGCTGGAAACTCACTGGTGCAACATTTTTTTTTTTTACTCCTATGTCCCTTCAGGGGCTCCATACAAACAAATACAGAACAACACAGAACCTTAAGTGCAGTAAAGTACCTTGGAACAGTTTTTTTAAAGTGTGCAATTCATGAAAAATGATCAACATTAACTTTTTCAAGAATCTTTGTTTTACTACAATGATTTAGGGTGTGTGGAGTGATGAGAAAAAAATCTGATGCGTAACATAAAAAAAACTCTCCAACTCAATTAAACGGAATTCTAATTGTTTTTGTTTCAGTTCATAGCTGGCAAGACACACTCAGACACACAAAAGAAACCTTGAAGGAAGCCCTTAAAGCAGGCTGAAGCGGTGCGTCACAAACCCACCCAGGACTTCATTAAATAAACCAGATGACAGATGAGAAGACTAATAAACGCAAAAGGCTTCCTGGCTGATGGGCGGTCGGGCAGACTGAAGAATGAGTGGGAGACTGCATCAGTACAAAGGAACAACATGAAACTAAGTCACACCTGAGTGGACACTTAGAGGAGTGAGAAATCAACAGATGTGTGAAAAACACTTAAGCAACTCTTGTTGTCACAGAAGAGCATGTTAAATGTGCATCAAAGTATAAAAAAACTCATGAAATGCTGGGTATTTGTTTTAGTAAGACGGTGTTATGATATTTAAATGAATAAGGATCAGTAATGGCGAGTAAATGCGCCCGAACGAGGGTTGAACCGTAGAGGTGCTGCAGCTTTTAGGGTTGTCTGGGTCTGTGGAGGGTTGTAGAGAGGAGCAGCCGCATCTTAAGTGTGTCTTGCAGTTTCCTTGAGGCCCGAGTGCCCATCAAGGGACGTAATTAAACTGGAACATACAATTGTTGTGTGCGCAGTAAGTGTACCGTCAAGTATTTGTTACTGTACTTGATGATGAAGCACCGTTCTGCAGGTTATGCGTAAGTGCCGATAGGACGCCCACACAAACTACACTCTGATTGTATATTTGCCTTATTTCCATCAGACAGGCTCTGCACAACGGTTGTGCATCAGGCGCACTCTTGCACATTCTTGGTCTCTTGATCAGTTGAACAAGACTAACATGTTCCCTGCGCAGTGTGCAGGATTTCAGGAATTGTAATCTGAATTTGTTGAATCTGTTCGCCGTGTCTGTGTCTCACATACTTCACTCCAACTTGCCCTTATGTGTTGTTTAAAGGCTATACTCACACCACCCTCTGCAACGCCTGTTCAAGCGACCACATCCAATGACGAGTCTATGAAAACGAGTTTAAACGCAGTTTTCAGGCTTCCACGTTAAAAACTCTTGGATTCACGCATTGCTACACAAGTTTCTATGACCATTTTCGAACTCTATGTACATAACGTGTGGCCACTCAACGTGTGTTAATAATTAAACCAGGTCAAACTTTGACAAGTTGGGGACTCTGATTTGGCAGTGACATATGGAGACATTAATAATTGCGTTTTGTGCCCGGCTGGAATTCTATGACTCTAAGTCTTTCATACATCGGAATAAAGCTGTGAAAGGAAAAGCTTGGAGCAAGGGTCGCAAGATTTTCATGACTTCAACATTTAGCATCAAGACTCTTCCAACTGTAGATTGCTGGCATGCGCTAGTAAACAGCAGAAGAAGAAGCCCCTCCCTGCCTGTGAACACGCACATTAAAGAACCATTGAGCGCATTCTTGATCATCATTTGCTCGATCTGATCATAGCATTAGTGTTCGCTATGACCATTTGCCCCAGCATGCCCATAAAAAGATTTGGCATGAACATTTTCTCTCTACAGGCTCCCCAATATAATCTACAACTTTGATATTTTGCGCGGGCCACCCGCATAGTCTATTTTTCACCCGCAGACAGCCCGCCACCCATAAGACCAGTTATGATTAAGGCATTAAAAAAAGTCATATTATCTGTCAAAGTCTTGTATCAGTGTATTTCTCCAAGTTAATAAACTAATGAGATCCAGCTCTTTCAGTCCTTAAGGATTTTTTTCAAACAAGATCAAAATCTTTGCGCCTAATTTGCTATTTTAATCCACGACTCGGAAAACCAATTTTAGGGACTGAAAGACTTCCTGTCAAACTCTCCACATACTGAACTGAAGATTAAAACACACATGGAAATCCCGCACCAGGCAGGCTGGAGAGCTTGGGAATTTACTCCGTTGCCAGCCTGAAAACAGCACAAACGATCAATATCCAGACATGGAAGAACATATGTGCACAAAGTTGAATGCAGTGAGATGTCGATGCCAGATCCTATCATGAACCGGTTTCGGGCTTGGTGTTGGTTCAGTGGCTGAAACCCTTCAGGAAAATCATCAAAAGGTTTTGTTGGGATGATTGCAGTCCCTTTGAAACGCTTTCTGCAGGTAATAGAATGCTAACTGGCTGTTAACGCATTAATGTTCACTTTGGCAGATGCTGCACACTTTGTGGCTGGATCTCATCCCATAAAAGAACGTTTATTTTCTCATTTAGGCCAAAATAACCTGAAGTACTTGTTCACCTTTCGCTCGTTCTCTCAGGTGGAGGCCATGCGTTGGAGGACAGGTGACCCATCCCTGCCGCCCTCTGTCTGCAGCCTCCCATGTAGCAAGGGCGAAAGGAAAAAGGTGGTGAAAGGTGTGCCGTGCTGCTGGCACTGCGAACTCTGCGAGGGATACCACTATCAGGTGGAACAACGCCAAAAAATGTGCTTTTTTATCATCATCGCCATGACTTATTCAAAAAATTATACTTTTTCTAAACCCATTCTCCCGTTTCCATAACCGCAGTCGAGATCTTTTTTTTGCAGCTGTGTGAGAGCATGAGTGATTCACAGGAATTTAACAAAACACAGATTGCTGAAACCGCTTTTTTTGTTTCTCGACTCAAAGACCAAAAGCTGTCAAGGATGATATATCATGGCTTCACACTCCTACCAGCAGGAATTTTCAATAGTCATTAAAAGTTGTTTTTGCATCATTGCTCTTTCACTGCACATTCCAGTTTTTAACAATCTGGGTAGTGCAGCGTCACACTGAGAGGAGACCGACTTTGATTTTATTTCATTCTTTTTTTTTGCTTTGTTTTCAGGTAGAGATCAGATCATTACTGTCAATGTTATTGAATTAATGTGTTTAATTTGTAATTTTAACAGTTGTGTGTAATTACTAGTTTATTAACATGTAATTACACAAGTAAAACTGTTAGCGAGCCAGTAGTTGCTTCTAGACAACACATATTTAATTGCATGTGTTTATTTTAAGAGAGCTACTGTCTACCCAAAATCTAAGGTTTATTTAAAGAAGTTAGTGTACAATCTTCTTAGGAAATAACAAAAATGTCTAATGAAAAAGGAAGCACAGGAGAAAAAATTGAAGGAAATGTCTCTCTATGCACATTTAGTCTCATTTATATTTGAGGGACTATCTTTTGATGCTGAAAATACAGTGACGATTGTGTTTCAATCTGGAAACCACAAGAAAAAAAAGTTAATATGTGTCAGTAAAAGGCAGCAGCTAATTCCAGTGTATTGAGTGAGCACTCAATACACAATTGGGAGTTTCCATGCATTTGCTGTTGAATCCATAATGTGTTGACACACGCAGACGACCATGAGAACGGAGCGCTTTCTCAGAGAATTTACGAATTCTTACTTTCATTCATGAGTGACTTCATAAAGGTGAATACAGTAATGTGATTTTTTTCTCCCTCCTTCAACTGCAAAGCAAATGTCAGTTCTTTGGTATAAACTGTATAAATTATGTGTGGGTGGCTTGCTATAAGCAGCTTTACTTTCAGTTTATTGGAATAAATTGCAAACTGACAGAAAGCCTGATTTTTTAGGGGGTTTTCCTGTATCAATTTCTGTCTCTTTCCACAAAGTTTAGACTAATGAGGATTTTTTTTGTTCAATTATTAAAAGTTCTTCCTATTAAGGAATGTTTAATCATGTGAATACTGTTTCAGGAATCGGTATGTTTCTCTTCACTTGATATTTCTTTTTATGTATCCCTCACGAAGAAGGAGCCCCCCAACTCTATTTGTTAATAGTATATTTTGTCTATAAAATGCTAACACCTGTGCATTGCATTCATTGACTGTACATCGAGAACTGGACTGAATGACCCCTCCCCCCTCGTGTTCCAAACAGGAGGTACCTGCTAGTTCCAGGAAGCCAAAATCCCATAGACTTCTATTAAGAAATTAACACTTATTACTCAGCCTTTTTTTTTTTTTTTTTTTTTATCAGAGTAACCAGTCTTGCTCCAATGTTTTTTTTTTTTTTTTTTTTCATGAAATGTTTTCTTTATTGCGAGTTATTCAAGTTACAAACTGACCATCAGATGCCTCAGTAAAAGCATGTGGTCCCCGTTGGCACCTCGATCGTTTGATTGACAGATTCTCCTGAACCTGCTTGGAAGAGGTGTGGCCTTCGAACAGGCTTACTCCTGGTTGGAGACAATAGTTCCCATAGAAAATTTGACTCACACGAACTCGGACTAATCACTGTTGTCTGGCTCCAACATGGCGAAGTCTGTTTTGTGGAAAAGTAGCGACTGAATTGGCTGCATTTCACTCGATTAGAAAGTCAGGCATTTTCTATGGGTGATGCCACACCCACTCAGTCCAGTTCTTTTATACAGTCAATGATTGCAATATATTTATTTTAACAGTAGAAAATACAAAGAGTTTTAGATTAAGATAAGTTTCGTTACTTTTCGCTGCAAAAACTTAAAGTGGCTCATCATTATTTTTGAGGAGAAAAGTTTTAATTCATTTGCCTTTCGCTCCAAACATTTTTAAACAAAGTGTTTTTCCCACCGTACCTTCAGTGATGCCAAGCGTTACATACATTTTGTCAGATTTTCTTTTCGTCTTTAGGGAGACTTATGTTTAAGTCTTTATCTCCGTTTCCCCTTATCTTTATTTTATGTCTCTGTTAAATATTTTACCATAATGTCTTTGAAGCCACCTTCACACCGCCCTTGGTAACGCACATTTAGGCGGCCGCTTCCAGTGAAAAGTCCATGTAAATGTGCATATTGGGCTTCCACTTTCAAAATGTTCGTGTTCGCTCATAGCTACACGGGTTTTTTTGACCGTTTTCATACAAATTGGACATTGAAAGTTAAACCAGGTAGAACTTTGACCAATCGGACTTGGATTTGGTAGTGCCGTTTTGATAGCATCCCTAAATATGTTGGAACGTTTGAAGCCGGACATAGGTGCAGATTTGCTTTGACAAAAGGAACCACTTTAGTTTTATTGAATTGTATAAATTAATATTCAGGTAGTCCCAGGGGATACGTGTATGTTTTTTTAACCAAACCCATGAGACTAAAGAAACTGAAAAGGGGTTCTTTAAAAAAACAAGCAAAAAATATGGTTTGAAATTCATGAAAGACACCCCAAAAAGTTTGAAATGTGCTGTTTTAGCTTTTACTCATAATCTACACATTTTCTTCAGGCCTCAGAGTTTACCTGCGAGCTGTGTTCGTATGAGACGCGACCCAATGTCAACCGCACCGGCTGTGTTCCGATCCCCATCATCAAGCTGGAGTGGCACTCCCCGTGGGCCATCATCCCCGTCTTCATCTCCATGCTGGGGATCATCGCCACCTCCTTCGTCATCGTCACCTTCGTCCGCTACAACGACACGCCCATCGTCCGAGCGTCCGGCCGGGAAATGAGCTACGTGCTGCTGACAGGGATCTTCTTGTGTTACGCCATCACCTTCCTGATGATCGCCGCACCGGACGTGGGCGTGTGCTCACTCAGGAGGATCTTCTTAGGCCTGGGGATGTGTTTCAGCTACGCTGCGCTGCTCACAAAGACAAACAGAATACACCGAATCTTTGAACAAGGGAAGAAATCAGTCACAGCCCCGAGGTATGAAAATAAATGTGTCAATCATTGTATCCGCATGATTTACTCTGTGTGTGTTGCTTTAAGCATGATTTTAATGTACCGGGCGTGTAGCTACATAAAAAACTAACTCTTCACCTCTTCATTATTAAGCTACGTGCAATCATTACTCATCATTTGCGTTTCATGCATTATTCATGGGAGCCATGAACTCGCATGCTCCCATTATGTTTGCAGAGAAGGAGAGTGACTGTGAGGGAGAATGTCACCTAAAATGTTGATGCAGGATGTAATAATGCTCTGGTTCAGGGGTTCGTGTCCCTACAAAAACAGGCGATCGACTAATTTTCCACACTTAAATGTACACAAACCCAACTTTTCCATACTTTCCCGCAGCTTATTCCTTATTTTTTCGGACTTTTTCTTTTTTCATCATTAAGGTTCTCCCAAACTTCTTGTAAAACTGCTGTCTTATTAAAGTTGCGTTAAAAAATGTTTGCTTCTGAGTGAAAAACTCATTTCAACTTTTAGATATAATTATTTTCAACTTGCCAGACAAGTTTTTCGTTTATTGGGATTTTTTTTTTCTTTTGAACTGAAGTTTTATGCACCATTAATCCCTCTATTGCAGGTTCATCTCTCCTGCCTCTCAGCTGGTCATCACCTTCTCCCTGATCTCAGTCCAACTGGTCGGCGTTTTCGTCTGGTTTGCAGTGGACCCCCCCCACATTGTGGTGGACTATGGCGAGCAGCGAACCCAGGACCCCATGGCGGCCCGCGGTGTCCTCAAGTGTGACATCTCTGACCTGTCCCTCATCTGCTCCCTGGGTTACTCCATTTTGCTCATGGTGACGTGCACGGTGTACGCCATCAAGACGCGAGGCGTGCCCGAAACCTTCAACGAAGCCAAACCCATCGGGTTCACCATGTACACGACTTGCATTATCTGGCTGGCTTTTATACCCATTTTCTTTGGGACGTCACAGTCTGCAGAAAGGGTGAGTTTAAACCTTTTGAAGGATAGGCTCCAGCAGTTTTGTCCAACCTAATACTAGAACTTCTGGTGGTGGCACTGTTTAAAATCCCGGCTGTGTGGAGTTTACATGTCCACCCTGTGCATGTGTGGCCTTTCTCCCACAGTCCAAAATCACGCTTCATAGGTTCATTGTTACACTAACGTGTACCTAGGAGTGCATGTGTGAGTGATTGTGTGCCCTATGACAGACTGGTGACCTGTCCAGGGTGTACCCTGCCTTTGCACAACCGTAGCCAGGACAAACTCTGGCAACCCTGTGACTCCGAAAGGGACATACTGAGTTATGACAGATGCTTAAAAATGTTCCTCAACTTTCTGTGACCCCCTGCAAACAGAACTTTGAAACTCAGCCTCGTTCTCCGCTAACAAGCCACTATCTCCACATTTACAGCTGTAAAGCTAGAACCTGGGAAAGGGTCTGTAAATCACAGGAATAGACCCACACAACCTGCTTGATTTATAGCTGTTACAGTCTAAAGAACATAACACATCCACACCATTTATTGTGAGGTCTGCTTGGTGGAGCTCTGCTGAAGTGATGTTCTGGATCATTGTTGAATGATGCTCAATATTTCGCTGCATTGATTTCCGAATTGATGTTGATAGTGCATTTGCTTTGCTGCACGGTTTTAGTCCATTTTATGTCCTCATTATCAAACAACATCAGAAAAACTTAAGAAAATGGAAGAACTACAATATTTTGATTTCTGTTAATCAACTTTAATGCTCAACGCCGTGGCGCCCTGGCCGCAGAGCAACCGCTGACAAACTTCATTTGTTGACCACATAATAGAAAACATGGATGATATTGGGCGAATAGCTTATGCTTATATGATTTAGCGAGCTCTACAGAGGCGCCGGGTCTGGGTTCACCAGATCCTGGGTTCACCAGAGTCACTCCTGGTGCGGTGTATTTTGCTCCTGCAGCATTGCTGTGCCCAACAGCCGTTTTAAGCGATACGTCCATCTGTCTGTGGCCCAGTTTGAACATCAACCTGAGAGGGGAAAATACAAATAAAACTGGAGGATCTTTTTATTATTGTCTCAATGAAAATAAGAAAAACATCACATGGAGCTGGAGTGATCCAGGCACCCGTGGTAGCTGTCCGATTGCTGGCCAGCCAGCTAGCCACCGGCGGGCTAACGTGGTAAGCACTGCTGCACAAGGTCTGGCAGAGCTAGCGAGCTCCGTTGCCCAGGGGTCGGCAGAACTCTGTAGCTCTGCCCCCCAGTTTGGTGGTGCTTGTTAGCTCTGCCGGTCCTTGTGCTGCAGTGCTCGCTATCCTGGCCCATGGGGGGGCTGGCTAGCGTAGTGGGTTCGATCACTTCAGCTTCATGAGCTCTGTGACGGGCTGGCGACCAGTCCAGGGTGTTTCCCGTTTTCGCCCAACAGTAACCGGGACAGTCTCAGGCAAACCCACGACCCCAGCGGTTTCGGAAAATGGATGGTAATTCAGGACAAAATCCTCACATCGAGCGGCCATATTGAATCTTTTTTTCTATCCTTTGATCTAGTCACTGACAACGTCAAAGCTGAGTCCCGGTTGGCTGACGTGCCACGTCAAACTTTGCCATGCCATGCCCGACCCCCAAATAGTGATGCGAGACCTCAGATCGCGTCTTTACAATGACTTAACATTGAAACCTGCCTCCCCTGCCGCGCCCTGTTTGACTGCAACTTTACAGTCACAGTCCCATTCATCTAAGGACACACACATACACACTGATGGAAGCTCTGCTGTTAAATACTGGTATCAGCCTACAGCCACAGGGGGTGTTAAAGGTTGAGGGGTTCCGTGTCTTGCCCAGTGACAGAATCAACACATGGGTGAGCAAGGTGGGAATCGAACCTGGAATCTTCTGTATAGAGGTTGACTGCCCTCCCTCTGCACCACGGCTGCCCCAGTTTCAGATAAAGTTTCAGGGTGCATTCAGGCTGGAAAAGTTTATTGGTGCGGACCGAGTCTGGTAAATTTGGTCCAGATCGAGTGCTGAACCGTCATGCGAACATTTCTACTCTGAACCAAAGCTTATAAACAAAACCATGTGACTAAAAATCTCTTCAGTCATTGGCCAGGAACAACGAGGGCAGGGCAAAGCAATAAGAGAAAAGCCTGCGCTTTGCAATCCTTGTCGGGATAGTTCACTTATTCAAACTTTATATTTCATTGACCAATTTTGAACATTTGTATCAACTTTAGGTACAACACTTTTTACTCCTACTTTGGTACGGTAGAGACATGCTGTACGGCGATTACGGTGCACTGACAAGTGTTTATGACATATAGATTGTCGAGAAAACAGTGTGAGAAGCAATGTTTATCACGTTAAAAGTTGTTTTGATGAGGTTGCATTCCTCTGACCACATTTCAATGAGTTGCTATTGCATCACAGCTTTTTAAAGTCATTAAGTCAGTTTGGATCCAGTCTTGCGCTTTTGGAAATAGGATTTTTATTCATGAAAGAGATTTTCCAGACTGATTTAGGTCTAGAAACGGGATAAATGAAACCTGAACACACGTTGAAGCATTTGTCAAAGGACCAATAAAATAAATAATAAACCATTTATTTACCCAGCCTATAACTTTGTTTATATGTATCACAACACAGCTGGACAGCCATGGTTTTCATAAAAGAAGGAGCTTTTAGCCTAAAAGATGCTTAAGAATAAAAAAATGTAGATGCCATTCTGCTAGAAAATGCCTCACTTTTATTTTCTACTCCTTAATAAGGACTCCTATTTATAAATTCATCAAACGTGTATTGTAATATTCAAATATGTAATTTTTGTAAAACGGACTAAACATTTTAATTTGAAACCTTGAGCATAAGCAACAAACTTTTGTTGTCTGCTAATTTCTGCAAGGCTAAATGGCCTTTATGTAGATGTAAATGATCATTTTCTGTACTTTTACTGCAGCAACAACCTGTGATCTTTGCTCCCAGACTGCTCCTTATTGATATGTTATCCATTTGAAGTAGCAGCACACACAGAGAAATGTCCTTTCACCTTGAGAGGTAGGAAACAAAATTTAGAAAGCTGGTAAACGCGTACGCCCACCCTCACAAGTATTGATAGAGCTAATGCGATCCATAACACCACACACACAGCCAATAAATGTGTTAAGCAGAGATGCAGCAGCAACTTATTGATACAATTTTTTTGATTCTATTTTAACAACAAAACATTTCAGTGACTTATTGGGATTTGCGGCACGGCATTGATCGTCAGCTTTTGCTCTTCCTGGTGCTGTACATGCATTCACCAACCATACAGTGGATTTTTTCACAAAGATTATAGCAATAAACCAAATTAACTAATTCCAAATACTATCCATTGGGTGTTACTCCTACTCCCATCATCTTTTGATCTATT
Organism: Adrianichthys oophorus; assembly: GCA_036245035.1. Lineage (NCBI taxonomy): Eukaryota > Metazoa > Chordata > Actinopteri > Beloniformes > Adrianichthyidae > Adrianichthys > Adrianichthys oophorus. Next base: position 2,765,786 of record BSAI01000030.1, read on the forward strand.
GTAAAAACGTTCCCAGTGGTCTTTTAAACATGATTATGTCGTTTTTAGCCACACAGCTGTTTACTCTGATTACTGGTGGAAGGAGTCACAATATAAAAACCAAGTACAAAACACATTTCATGTCTGAAATAATTTGACATAGATTTCCTGGCCTTTAAGCAAGAAAAAGTGTTAACAGAAACTACTGACTGTGTGTAAAGAACTGGACTGAGTGAGCGTGACGTCACCCATAGAAAATGCCTTACATCCGGTTCCAGTGAAACAAAGCAAATTCAGTTGTCATTTTTCCGCAATACTAAAGTCGCCAGACATGAATGGTCCCAATCGGTCTGAGTCAGTGTTTCTATGGCAACTATTGTCACCAATGGGGAGTGAGCCTGTAAGTCCACACCCAGGTGGGGGCCAGGCACCACATGCTTTTACTGAGGCATCTGGTTGATTAATTTATAACTGGAAAAACTTGAGATAAAGAAAAAAATATCACAGAAAAAAATTTGAAAGAAGATCTTAAGAAAAAGGTATCTGAGCAAGAATGGTTATTCTGACAAAAAAAATGACTGAGTAACTAATGAACTAATCTGAAGGTTACTAAAGTAATGAAACCACACAATTAAATTTAATAAGTGTCATTTCAAAGCTAGGAAACATGGCGGACAGCACGCACACACACACACAAGACCAGGGGTCGTAACAACAGGGAAGACAAAGACGTGCATGGATCAGAATGAAGCGGAGCATTGAGCTTGTGGCCCACCGACTGTAGTTTGTACGTAAAAACTTCAAACTGCATTTATTTTGTCTGCTCCTGATTGATTTGAATAAAGAAATACTCAAAAATGAAATTTTAATCTTAATTTGTTCTATACATGTCCTCTATCATAAGAAAATGCCACAAGAACATGTTAAAAACACCAAAAACTAAATGTTTGTTGGGTCTTTAAAAGAGGACATCAGTGGCATTCCAGCGCCTCAGTGGGATACTCAAATCTATGCTTTGTAAAAATGTTTTTACCTTTCATAATCAGTCCCTGTTTTCCAGAGTTAATCAGGACGTTTTCATTTTTCTCTTTCCCTGCACCTCCACCCATTTTTCTTTCAAGGCTGGTGCCAGCCTCAGCTGGGAAGCTAAAAAGCTCACGTCAAAGTATTTCTGTTTAATCACACGTCAGGAGAGTCCCTTTTTTTCCCCTCACAAAACCTGAGAGTTGTGGAGAAAAGTTTTAAGTGAGTCAAGTGTTTTTGATGATTCCATTTCACGCCACAATGACCCTCCAAAAAAAAAACAAAACATTTTTCACGTGCTAAAATTTGGTAAGTTTCAGCCGGCAGTAAGGTCAGTCACTAGATTCCCCCACGCAGACGCTTGGTGCAGTTGGTCGTTTCAAACATGTCATCTCATCGCTGCTGGCAGCTCCTCTAACCTTTCACGCCGCTGAGTGTGGATGACAAAGTGAAGCGCTGACCTTCTCTGTATTGTTTGGTGTTTGCTCATAAGTCGATGATGCGCCGGGCCAGCTGCAGGGGTGTGTTGGTGCATGAAATCTCTTTGTTTTTTCTTTTTTATGACCGTATAAAGAGTCTATCTGCGTGTCCGAGCACATGTTACCTGTCATGTTTCACCGAGCGGCTAGAACAGTCCGGCGCGTGTTTGCTCTGCAAATTAGCACATCCACTAGCCACTCCACGTTTGTCTGCATTCAGGTTTGATTTAATTGGAATATTCGGCAGCGCGCGTTTGCGTCTATGTGTGTTGTTTCTAATTGGGATATCCTCTGGAGTATGTGGCACCTGGCTGGCTAACAGGGAGCAGAAGAGAGGGAGGAGAGAGAAGTAAACAGGTAATGATGGGACTCGCTGATGGAGCTTTAATGAGGAGAACTCCACCAAGGGCATAGGTTTGTTTGCAAAATGAGGGCGGGGCTAAACTGGAGTTAGTTGGAGGTTAGGAGACATCATGATATACATTTTGATTACTTTTCCCTATTGAGCTGCCATCACTGCAGTGCAGTCATGTGACCATTTTTTTCTTATTCAGATTGAATTCTACAATCATTATGTTTGTGTTTTTCACCAGAATCTGTATAAAAAATAAATAAAATCAACTGTTTGTTCTTAAAAAAGATGCAAACTTTTAATAGCAATGGTTAGATTATTTCTAAATGTATAGAACAAAATATTAAAGGTTGAAAATCTTTAAAAACGGGTCAAAATGTCCCTTCAATTGTCAATTATTTTGATAAATGAAAAAGGAGTAGGTGCTAAAGTTTTTAGAACTTATGCTTTATGCTATGTTCACCCCAGACATGTGATGCGTGTTCAAACGTAATTTTCAAACTGTTAAGACTCCTGTGAATTAAAACGGATGCTATCCATGTGTCACTACCGAATGCGAGTCCGGATTGGTCAAAGTACAACTGATTTACCTTTCAGGTAGTGCCTAAAAACAGTCTAAAAAACATGAGTGCCTACTTACGAATACGAGAACTTACAATGCAAAGGCCTGAAATGTACATATACGCGGGTGTCCATAGACTTTTCGCTGAAAGTGATCGCTTGAACGTGCTTCGCCAATGTTGGTGTGAATGTAGCTTCAGTCACAACTGCTCCTACAGGCTGTGTGCAGGCGACAAATACACAAATCTGTACAAGGCACGCAGGTCGCTCGAAAGATATTTTTTGATCATAGACGACCTGGTGAGCCCGTATGGCAGCAATGTTCACGCACTCCTTTTTTTATTTTTATGCACATGCTGTGGGCGACAGGTCCAAATGAACACTTGAACAACATCTAAAGATGAAATAGATGACTGAGGTGTGTTGAACGAATTTTACATTCTTTCAACCCTCAAAATCACGCGCAGTGCACTGGGAGCCTGTTAGTGCTCTTCAAATGTTAAGTGATCACTCAATGCATGCATGTTGCGCACTCCTTATGAACAGCCTGACTGTAGTTTGTGTGGGCATCCTACAGGCTTCCTACAGGCACATATGTATCATTTACAACCTTGTGCATGCGGAAGTCATATGCCCAATGCGTAAGAGGAAAGTTTGTACACCTCACTAATGACTAGAGATCAGCTTTAGGGCACTAAATGACAGCATCACTCGAACATCACATTGAACTTGCATTATCCTAACAAATACTTTTCTTTTCTTAATAGTGTTTATTTATTGACATTTTTACTTATTTAAGCAAAACAATTGCAGGACCAGAAAGCCCCCCCCAAAAAACACAGAGGATAAGTCTTTTGAACTAAGACGGATAAAAGTAAAGTAAAAAAAAGCGGGTCAACAATGCAAACAGCTATGTATTCATAGTCTCCTTATACATGTGCCAAACCTGAGATCGTCTAGATAAGAGTGAGCTCAATAAGGATATAAGGGAAGAGTACACTAAGCACACATACCAGCTCAGACGTCTTGTGGTACTACCTTCCTTGAAGGCCCAAAGCGCTGTGTTCGGCGGCTCTGTTGTCGAACACTGGTGCCAACCTATGACCACCAGAGGCAATGTGGGGTTCAGTGTCTTGCCCAAGGACCGATTGGCACATGGGTGGGAAAGGTCAGAATCAAACCTGCAATCTTGTGTTTAGAGGTTGACTGCTGCACCATGGCGACTGTGCCAATCTTTATATTTGTTGCACTAAGGTGGGTTCCTGCAGTAACTCGGGATGTCGTAGAACTTTACCGCCAGCCACATTGCTTCTCAGGAGGACAGCTTGCCAGAATCATGGCCAATTTTTGAAAAAGTTTAGGCTTTTAAGTGCACCTTATATTGTGGAGCATACTCTGGACTTTGGTATCACCAACTTTATTCTTTGGTGTAATGACACTTTGGTTTCAAAATAAAAGACTTGAATTGCAAAACTATTAGCCAATCACATGCGATTCACTTCACCGGGAAATGCAAAGCAGCTGAGAGATGGCTTTCACCTGACATGTACACAAGCACCATCTAAGACCTCACGATCAGATATTTTGTGAAGCGCCATTTCTGGTGATGGTTTCAGATGAAACCGTCTGATGTCATCTCATGTTATGAGTCACATCTGAAACCATCTGTTAGAAGTTTAAATTTGAATATTGCAAAAAAAAAAAAGGGGGGTTTTAGCAGCAGAAGTGCTAAAATGGAAAGAGGAATCAAGGATTTTGTCTGTATTTCTAGAATTTATTGTGAAAGTAGTTTTAAGTTGTAAAAAAAAAGCAGTTACTCTAAGTTCCTCTTACTTATGTGTAGGAAAAGAAGCGTGTGAAAATAACTAATTAAACATAAAAAATGTGTGCTAAAGGTAATATATATATATATTTATATACACAAATATAGTTTACTCTGCAAGGCTTAAGAATAGCATGATAAAGACCTTTACAATGACCCTCTAAAGCAGTGGTCCGCAACCTTTCTCAGGTCAATTTAATGTCGGACAATAATTTCATGGTCTGGTCTATACGAGGCTAAAGTAGACGTCTGACTCTTTTTTTTTTTGGCCTTCAGTCTCCGGTAACTTTTAAGGGTAAAGTTGATTTTTATCCTCTGTAAAATATTTGGAACTGTTTTAAACTCTATTTATTAACTTGTTTTGATGTAGAAACCATCAAACGGTGATACAGAATTTCCCTTAATCCATATCTAACTGGAAGCTAAAAAGTTAGACGCCAACTTCAGCCTCATGTCACGTTTAAGATTCCACAGATGAATACAGAAAAAGTCATTAAAACTGGTAATAATCAAAATCACGAATCCAACGTTTGATAAACTCTATTTGCAACTTCCTCATAACACTAGACAGCCGGTTGCTAAATATTATCCATAATTATTAAAGTGTGTTTTTTGTCTGGTAAACCAGATTTTCTTTTATTTTGAAGTCAAAGGCTCTTCTTCTGTTTCCTTTCTGGCTCGTTTCTCCAAAAGTAATTTTCTTAAATATAGTTTTTTTGTAACTTTGCTAGCTTGAGGGTTGCTATGTAGAAGTCGGCGCTGCCTCTTTAAGAAAGAACCGGATGGAGTTGGATGTAGTGAAGAGAATCCAGCAGTTTTCCAAAATAAAACTTCCTTCAGAATCAGATTATAAGGGTTGGGTACCACTGCTCTAAATAACACAGTTGTTTTATATTGTCCAAAAAATCTTTCGATCATCGTTTTTACACAAAGGTTTTCTTAATATTTGTCTCCTTCTGGGTGTTTTGGACTGTTTAGACATCAATCAGTGATGGTTCACACATAAGTGAAGTTCAAATGTGTTGTAAATCTCTAATTATAATTGATGTTCTAAGAGCATTCACTTTTTTCACTAGTGTTGGCCATTTCCAAATTGTGAATTTACAGGAAGTTCCTGCTCCCTCTGTCTTGAGGAAGGTGGCGCATTCGCAGAGAATATTTCTCTTGGGGTTTCTTTAGATGACAGTCTATGAAATGACTTCAGTGATTCCTTGTGGCGTTCTGGACTATTGATCCTGTCTTTCACATACACACACACACGTGAGCACACACACACACCCAAAAAGATAAAAGAATGATAGATACTTAGAAGGAAAGCTGCAACGACAGAAAAACAGACATCAGAGAAAGAGACAGTTAAGGATTGAGAGGGATGAATGAGGATAGAAAGGGTACGAGTGATTCTTTGCCGTCACTGACTGGGAGAGGATTGTTTTTGAAATAGGTCAAGTTTCCATGCAGAAGGTGTTGGCTTCAGATAGCGCCTGATGCGCCCTGCAGACAGGCGGAAAGTTGTGCTCGCTCTGCCTTTCTGTGCTTGATGTAACTGCAGGGTTCATCTTCATACCAGCCTTCCCTGGGTGCACCTCATCTTTTCTCTGTCTCCTCCTCTTTATGTAGAGCTCTCTTTTTGACCCCCCGTGAAACACCCCCTAATGCGCTCCCGGCGTCTTGAAAATGGCCAACCTATTATCTCCTGCCTTTTATCGAGCGAGCGGCGAGCGTGCAGCTCTGGCCTCCCATACCACTCCCTGTGTGTTTTTGTGGGGCTGTGAATCTTCCCTCGCAGCAAGCGACGTAGCTTTTGAATCGTAATCGGTGCACCAGGTGTTGCACACGCATATCTGAGGGAAGTTTTTATCTTTTTTTTTTTTCCGTCAGCAATTATGCACCTATAGGGTTAAAATCTCGACATCAGCATTTTCACTCTCCCAGAAGCCATTGCTGTCCTAAAGAAATGTGCAAAAATCCAACTTTTTAAATAGGATTATGCAGTTTTTCTCACACTGAGGTCAACTCAGACACTTTAGGGGTGTGCTATACATCTAAAATCCAAACCAAGAGTGGAAAAAATCCGAGCTTTTAATGGGATGTTCCGAACAATTTAGTTGAGTCATCGCAGTGGCATTGTGTAGCACTCTCCCAGTCTCTCCAGGACTCCAATTCATGCTATCTTTGATACATTGTCCATTTAATTCCCACAAACAAGCACTCTACTTCTTAACCTTCGACCAGAGCAGAAGCCAAGAGTCCCGACTTCGAAATCTCTCATCTTATAATGGGAAGCATTGCAGTTATCCTTCCACAAAGTTTCATTCATCACTCTTTGGCGCATGTGCTTGATTCCTCCAGTATTAGATAGGTGGGCCACACATGATCAATCCCTCTCCCACACAAATCCATCTCATCCTTCACAACATGCAGACATATACAATATGTGCAGTGTGACCGTTTAATGTCCACAGAAAGATTTATAGCTGCAGCTCTCATGGAGAATGAGATCCTTAGCAGGTCGAACTGCCGGTAATCAATCTGCAGTAATCAGAGGAAGTGCGGGGGAGTGTTGTGAACAATACTCACACAGAGATGGTAAGGATGGAGAATTATGGGATGTAAAAAGAGGAAAAATGTTGTGCAGCCACTCCATTGCTGGAGTCAGACATGTAGAGAGAAGAGGCGTTTTAGAGTGGAGTCAAAACAGGGCAGAACTGGAAAATTGAAAGGTAGGCACGCTAACGTACTGATACAGAAAAAAAAAGGAAATCTACAAGGAACATCAAAGTGAAATTGATTTATGAAGATGGGGAGATCAGAAGAAACGTGTGAACCGCTTCAAATTTAGAGCAGGAACTGACTCTTTGGCCTTTTGCACTTTCAAACTCGGATCACATGAGATGTTTTTGTGAACGCTTGTGTGTTCGAGAACACTCCACCTAGACTGACCTTACTGACCTGGTCCAGAGCTCCAGGTTGCAAAAAATCCATTATATTATTGTAGCAAAGGAAAAAAAAACATTTTTTTTTAAAAAAGTTGTTGGATCTGTTTCAATAAACGCACCACAATTACCATATATTAAGAAGCAATAGAGGTTATTCTAAGGTGTAATTTGTGACTTACAGCAGAAGTTTTGTTGAAATGTTTTAAAAGAACTAACTTGAGAAAGTACAAAGTACCATGAGAGAAAATAAGTTTTAAACAATTCCAGAACTAAAAGGGTTTTCAAAAAAAATCAAAGAATGTCCAGAAAAAATGCTGAGGTGAATATGGTAAGAAATTTCAGGGTACTCTGTGTACGTGTTTATCTTAAGCTACATTCACAAACCCCTTGGCAAAAGACCACTTTCAATTAAAAGTCTATATGAAAGGCTTTTGCGTTCATATGGCAAAAGTTGCAGCGCAAGTTTCCACGATCGTGTTCAGGCTCTGCATACAGAAGGTTAAACCAGGTTGAACGTTTGACCGATGAATGTGAGTGAAAAATGTGCCAACCATTTGAAAATTGATCGCGGAGGAGAAATTACTTTTTTTGCAGTTTGTGCCCCGGCTGGGCATGCGCTGGTATCGAGCGACAGTCAGGTGTGAACACCCGGTGTGAATGGAACATCAGGATTCTTTTTTTTTTTGACTAAGTTCTCAGATACATTGCTCAAACGTTGCACCACGTCAATTGACCTCTGAATTGTGGTTTCAAACGGAAGCAAGCTGTCAAGGATTCTTATGTTAAAAAAAGACCAACTTTACACCAAATTTTAATTTACGTCTGCTCTCAACATTTTATTTATTTATTGTTTTTTGTTTGTTTTCATTACAACTGTTTACCATTTTTGAAACTGTTAATGAGTTGGTAAACTTCTAACTGCGCGCCTCACGCTAAAGTTCATATTTGTATCAGTGACAACACAGATTCTCATCCAGACAAGTTGATGGTGCCAACCCGAAGTCATTTTCTTACTTCCTGGTCAGTGCTCTATTTAACCCTTTGACATCAAAACTTTAGCTCCAGTGTTGACATTCTCTTGACAATCGTAACTCTTAAACCGTTACGAAACTATCATAACTTCCAACAGATTCTTCAAATGCCAAATAGCAGCTTTACGCCTTTACAGTGTGTAGCACTTTTTCTCAGTGATGGGTTATATATCGGTGCAAGGTTGATATGAAAAGCTGCTTTTCTCCACGTCTAGGTCAGCTGATTCAAATTGATCGCATAAACGGACCGAGTTACGGTAGCTTGTGTCTTTTAGGTGCTACCGATACATCTCCAGTATTATAGGGTTTAAGGTTAACTAGAGGAAGTTCCCAAATAAGAGGAAGTTGAGCAGGATATTGCCCTGGCAGCTCAATTTACTCTCAAAAAGTTCAATGTGAACTTCACTGAATAAGTGTGCTACGTTTTTGACACAGGAAATTTCAAACCGAATCAAATTGAATCTTTTTGAGCGTCCTGCTCCAGCGCAGCCTTAGATTCTGACAAAGTAATGGAGAATGCCAACAAAGTGTGGTCCATACATCACAGATCTGTGTTGCTAGGGCAACAGTGCAGATGAGCAGGTGCACGATTGCTCAGCCAGAATGGGATCAACTTTGTGCCAAAACAAACCAGCTGACATTTCTTCCCCAAGAACGTGATCCAGAGATGTTCTTAGCTCCAAAAAAGATTTTTTTTTTCTGATTTACAAACTAAATAACCAGATATAACCGGGTGTACCTTTGTTTGAAAAGTACTTAAAATATAAAACATACCAATAAATACACTCAATTTACATAAACAGTTAAAAAATCACAATAGTTCATTCTAACTCCTTTTCAGGGTAAAAAAATACACACACACACACACACACATATATATATATATATATATATATATATATATATGTATATGTATGTATATTGGATCTAATTCTTCAAATCCTATGAGGGTAGAGATTCTCCATCCTCTCAATAGCTACAAATAAAAACGCCTCAACTGAACAGTTTATGGGGGCAAAGGAGGTGGCCAGAAAACTTTGGAAGGGTGGCAAATGAAAACAGCAGAGTGGAAATTAAATTAAAGGATAAAAAATACCTAATTTATACAGTTTAATTATTGCATTTATTATAAAATAATATTAAAAGTTATGCTTTTCGATATTTCAGCTGCCCCCGCTTCCCCCCCGTAGCTCCGCCCATGCTTAACTGTGATCACTTTATCTCTGACACTTCAAAAAGCTCAGATGTTCTTGTTTTCAACATCTTTTCCTCCAATTATCTCTATTGACACGACACTGGTCATATTAAAGGAGGCGTAATGAGATGTTTTGAAGATATCAACAAGCATTAATTACTCTTTAGGATCATCAAAATGATCAGTCTGATAATTAAAGGCAAAATAACAAATTGGAAAATAGATAAATGAAGCAATTGTGGAGGTTGCAGTTTAATTAGTGCTGTGCTGCTGACCCCAGGAGAAATTGAAAATATATTGCTCTATAAGTTGTTGTTCTGCTGTTGCAACAGTTTACATTGTTGGCAACAAAACACATGTGCAAAGTTGATGAGAAAAAGTGTCTGGTTGTCTTGCTTTACTTGTTTTATGAGTTTTTTTTTCTTTTACTCAGAATTTGGTGTTTTTCCCTCATTGCAATTCACCTTGTATGACACAGAGATAAAGGGCAAGATTCTCCAAGACAGAAACACAACACTTATTGAAAATCACTCAGTTATGGGAGCATTTATGCAAATACATGTTTGAGCGTCGTTGTTTGTAACAATAAATGTCAGCCTTGTTCCCGGCTGTTCTCTTGAACATTTTCTAGTCACCTCACCCTGCAAGTAAAATCACCATAGTAACAAGCCACATTTGTCTGAGAGATTGCAGAGTTTTCCTGCAGAGCCCATTTGAAAAGGTGACACCTTTCATTAGAATACTTCTGCTATTTTACTCTTGCACCATCTGCAGAAGCAAACTGCAAGCAATGTGAGGAAGATGAGGTTTCCGTTAATAACTTTTCTGCTGAGAAAAGTTGAACTAATGTTGTCTTTTTCTGCACCTTTGGTGTAAAATGAAAGAAAATCAGAATAAAACTCAAAACTTATCAACTTTGTGTTTGGAAAAATCTACAAGTTTTATTAAAGAAGCTAAGATGGCATAATTTTACACTGCAAATACATAATTTTGTTAAAATGATTTATGAAGCCAATGACAAATAGTAGAAATTATTTTTTTCCCTTTTTTTGAGCTCACATTGACAAGCACATCCTAAATAATCAAAAAATTACATTATTTTTATTCTAATCAGTTTAAATATTGTTGGTAAAGTTTTGTATTTGATATTAGCAGTTTTGAAGGTTTAAAAAACTTTTTTAAAAAAAAGAGTTTGAACTGACTTGAATATGGATGTAGCCCCTAGTGCTTAGTTAGTTAGTTATTAATCCTAATCCCTAATATAATTTAAATCAATGGTCATCCATGTCATGTAATGAGAAGATTATTTAATGCGGTGGGGGGGTCAGCTGGGTATACTTTTATTTGGTGGAGCCCCCTTCTATATTTGACCATGTTGTTTTACATTTTAAAGCTGATTTTTTAAACTTTCACTACAATCATCTTTGATCTCTTTTTAAAGCGTTCCCAGTGGTCTCTTAAATATTATTGTTGTTTTTGGCCAAAATTATGGAAAACCTGTGTCGTTTTCTAGAACATAGTTTCTGCAAAGCGGCAGGAGAAATTTGAAATTCACCTCTGAGTTGTTGGCGGGGCTCAAGGCGCAGGGCAACCCCACTCGGGAAACTTGTAGCCTGCCCAGCATATTTTCTACATCCCAAGTACACTCTTTTCAAACTGGAATTTTTTTTGTCCTCTTCTGATTCACATTGATTTGAATCTATAAATGCTGAAACTTCAATTTTAAGCTACATGTTCTTTATAAATCCTCCAGCATGAGAAAATGCCACAAGAACATGTTAAAAACATCAAAAATGTAATCTTAATCGGAGTGGGTCCTTCATTACAACTTCATAAAACTAAATGTTATTTTAAGTCATCGTGTGAGAAATGTCATCATGGATTTTTTTTTTTTTTTTAATTTAGCTACCAAAAGTTATACTGGAAATATGAAGCAAAGCTTGCCCAAAGTGTAGGAGCATCCTTTATAAAAATGTGGGGAATTATATCCCTGCTGAACGAAGAAGTATTTAACAGCAGACGGAGAAATTCACAGCTGCTAAAGCTTTCCCCTGCTCTCTACGTGACATTTTTTTTCTCTTTTCTCCACCAAACTTGACAGAAGTCTCATCCTTTGACTATTGACGATTCGGCCGCCCTCACAGTATGAATTACAGTCAAACTTTTACATATAGCCCTTGTTTTATTTGACTGCAGGCGGCTGGTTGAAACTTTTACACATTTGCACATCGATGAGAGCTACACTAACAAGCTGTGACTGAGGGGATACAGCTGTAGCCCTGTTTTAATGATTTCTTTTTTCTGACATTCACGAATAAAAAAAAAAAATCTCAATTTGAAGAAAAAGGTACTGAGCCGAGTGTCTAGTGAGCTCATGTCCAATTAAGCTACACTGACACAAAGTTAAACACATCATGCTGGAGTCTCTAATGTCTGACCTTTTTTTTTACCATGAAGACCACGTTGAGCTGTTAGGAATATGCACAAGTGTTTTAAAGAGTTGCTTCAACTTTTAACAAGCTCTGGATGACAAAAAGCAAATTCACACACACATTTTTGGAAACATTTCCACTGACATCCTCAACATTGGTTGAGTCGTTTCAACAAGTGAAGGGTGAAATAGGTGATGCTTAATGATAAATACTACAGTAAAATCTAATTCAGTTATGGAAAAGAAATACTACTATAGAATTCTGGAATGTTTTTAAAAGTTTAAGTCAGTCCAAACCTAGATCGGATATTGTATTTATCGCAAAAATCTAGCTGTAAGCTTTATTTTTACTTATTTTATTTTAATTTGAGATTTCATTCTTTTAACTTTTTATTCATAACTTATGGTGGCCTAGAAGGGCTGCAACACTCAACACACAACAATTAGTCACAACACACAAAAAAAATAAAACTACACAACACATTAGTTATGTAAAAACGGAAATATAGGTAGAACAGAAGTTTGACCTACAACGGAAACACAGCTTTTATTCTGAAATTTCTATCCGACTAAGCGGCCATTTCTACATTTTTTTTAATCATCAAATGAAAGGTTCGTGCTAAAAATTGATCACAACAACCCTGTAAGAAATGGCAATGACAAAAAACAGTTTTAAAACCAAGCTAGTCTTAATGTTTTGAAATCTGCTGTTGAATTGAAGAATCAAAGTGTTTTTTAGCTTTACATATTAAATGATGAAAACATAAAAACCCACCATAAATAGATGTTAAATCATCTTGGTCTCTTATTGTGAAGGGATTGAAACCCTCAGTGCTGCTGTGATGTGAGTAAAGATAAACAGAAGGTGTCACTTTTATTGATGTAAAAATCCATCTGTTGTAGATACATTTGGATTAAAAATAATCAAATCAAGAGAAAAACACAAGTGTGACCAAAAAAAACCTAAAAAAAAACAAATAAAACAATCTTGTTGCACAAAAAAGCTATTTGTGCATTTTTAAGCAGAAGTCCCATAAGTTTACATCTGAGATCATGTTAAAAACTAAAAAAATAACCAGCTGTATTTGAACTGAACCTACGAAATTGACAAAAGGCACCAGTGCACATCACCCTTTCTCTGCACCAGTGATCTGCACTAGCGAGGTGCCACATGTGGACTCTGCTCCTGCGTGTTCTGGCAAACACGTTCCATACTAACTACCCATGAAGAGGAGAAGTCACATTGCTGCTCACTAGTCTGGAGCAAAATCTGTGTGCTCACAGACCGCCATCGTTTCACTTCAACCTTTTAACAAGTAACACTCTACAAAATAAAAGCACTAACTTTAAAGAAAATACTAATTTAATTAGAGGGATGTTTCCCATCCCGGTCCTCAGTTTGATGCTGAGCCCCAAGGGGGGCAGGGGGCTGTAAAGCCTGAAGGACAGGATGTTGGAAAGGCTGAGAATAGCTTTTTAGCAAGTTTTCAAATTAAGACTTGGAGCAAATTGATTCGGTTCCATAGTGCTTCGTTTTCTTCCAAGTTTATTGCAATTAAGTTCCAAACTAACTATTCCAATTTCTGCCAATCACCTGCAGTTTTTCTACGGGAATTAGTCAAAGCGACAATTCAAACTCAAATTATAGAAAACTCTTGAGAAAGTTCCTGATGCAATTACCTTCAGTTGACTAATAGAAGTTTGTGTTTAGGTGACTCAGAGCCTCTTCTTTTTCTTCCCACTGACACATTTATGCGCTTCATTTTGACACTTAAGTGAAGTTGTGCCAGACCTTTGATGCAATTTAACAAATAATCTGCCTGTTAAATGATGCAGAAGCGAGATGGAAGGAGGTGGGGGTTGAGAGAGGGGTTTCAGTGACAGGTAGAACAACATGAAAGTGGCAAGGCAGAGCGATGAAAAGGGTGAAGGGAGAAAAAATATCATGAAATGGGAAAACGGAGTTGAGACAGAGGAAGAAAAAAAACATTTATTAGAGATGTGAGAGAAAATAGAGTGCAGTGCAGTTTTGCAGTCAATCATGACAAATTACATAGTTATTGAAGGAAAAGGCAGAGATTGAGTAAGATGGAAATATAGTCAAGAACGATCCTTTTTATGGCTCTCTGCTCCATTTTTTCTTTGGCACATCTTTTTGATTGAACATTTTCTTACCGTGCTTGAAACTAAGTTGCCTGTAGTCATTTATTTCTAATGGGAGCTTTGATATAGACTAAGAATACGAAAGACTGACTCCATTGATCATGTGACAGGACAAAGTTTGCCATTATGTTAGCTTTAATTGGGTTATCTTTAGCTATCTGCATCAATGCCAGTTCTCCTCTTTTGGTTTTTGAAACGTGACTTATTGTGAAATATGGCTGTTTCACACACATTTTACCTGAATGAGGCACACTTCAAAAATGTGGGACAGCTGATGTTTCAACAGCTTTAAAGTTTTAAATAAACAATTTTTTTTTTAATCCCATGAATTTAAAGCAAAAACAATTAGCATTATATTTGGGACACAATCAAATGTCATACATACTTTTTTATTCTCAGTTTTTTCGGTGATTAACCAAAAAGTGACCCAATTTTAATGATGTCACCGTATAGTAATGTGAAAAAATGAGGACACCCTCATTAAAAAATGTCTATATATATCAATGTCCAATATTGAAAAATTTCTAAAAAAGAAAATTATTTAATAAAAATTAAACAATAAATACTAATATCTGACTCAGAGAAAAAAATATCTGAACAAAAAGTCAGATTTTAATGTCTCAAAGTTTGCACCTCCTGCCTCTTATAAGCTATCTTTGCTCCTTTGGCTGAGTGTCTGAACTTAAAAATTAGCAGAAATTACATTCTTTTGAAATTACATTTCACAGAAAGTTTTAAATGGGTTACATTTATTTTATGTCAAGTTATATCAGTGGGATCACTCAGTGATGTTCAAATTGATATTAAATGTGATACAGTGTGGATCGAAAGTTTGAGCACTCCAGATAAGCTGTTATATTATTATTGTGCACAAAGAACCCAAGAAAAGATTGAAAAATATCCCTATGGCATCAGTTTACAGATGAGACATCCTTTTAATATATATAAAAAATTAGGCTTTATTTCCGTCATTTACCCTTTCAAAATAACAGAAAACAAAATAATGGTGTGTGCAAAAGTTTGGGCACCCTGCAGAATTTATAGAATTTATAGTATGCCCCGCCCCCTTTGGAAAAGCTGAGACCTGACAGTGTCAGTGATTGTTCACCATCATTGTTTGCAAAGACCAGGTGATTTAGCTTCAAATCACACAGTGCTATTTTTTTTTATTGCACAGTTGCATTTTGTTAGGCATAAAGAATACAAGATTTTTTCTTAGGTTACAATGTACTTCTTTTTTCTAAGCATCAACAAATTCGAAACCAAGAGTTTAATAGACTGGATTTATTTGTGATAGCTACGTATTACTAACAAATACATTTGCCTATGAAGAAAAGACATTCTAAGTCTTTAGACATGTCTATTCTGTAGACATTCTATGATGTTCAGACTCTAGAGAATTATTTGGATGTTTTTTTGTTTTTTTTATTAATATGTATAATAATGTGAGTAATTTAATAAAATTG
>BSAI01000030.1:2781236-2826298 GCA_036245035.1 Adrianichthys oophorus
TCCATCATTTACTCTTTCAAAACAACAGAAAACAAAATAATGTTGTGCGCAAAAGTTTGGGCACCCTGCAGAGTCAGTACCTTGTACTGCCCCTCTTGGCAAGTATTACAGCTTATGATACTGGATCATTCTCCATTTGTGGAAGTCACCATCTCTTCAACTTTTTCACAGATGGCATCAAGTTAGAGTCCAAAATGTATTGAAATTTTGTGGAATCCATTCTTCCTACTACTCGTAAAATGTTTCCTGTGCCGCTGGCTGCAATACAAGCCCAAAGCATGATTGATCCACCCCCATGCTTAACAGCTGGACAGAGGTTCTTTTCATTAAACTCTTTACCCTTCCTTCTCCAAACGTACCTCTGTTCATTGCTGCCAAAAAGTTCCATTTTAACCTGGTCGGTCCACAGAACTTGTTTCCAAAATGCATCAGGCTTGTTTCTATGTTCATTTGTGAACTTCAAATGTTGAATTTTTTTTTCTGTTTTTTTCTGATGATTCTTCCATGAAGACCATATTTGTACAAGTATCTCTTGACAGTAGAGCAGTGTAGCAGAACTCCAGAGTCTGCAGGTCTTTCTGGAGGGATGGTTCAGTCAAACGTGGGTTTTGACTTGATTTTCTCACCATCCAGTGAGCTGCTCTGTCTGAGATTTTTCTTGGTCTTCCAGATCTTGCTTTAACTTCCACTGTTCCTGTTGACTGCCATTTCTTAATGACATTCCAAACAGAGGATATTAGCATCTGAAAACACTTTGCTATCTTCTTCTAGCATTCTCCCATCATTCACAAATAAAACTTTGAATGTCGCTGATTGGTAGCATGTTACAAACAAGTTCTAGAGTGTTAACACATTTAACAATTTACAGACTTATCTTTGATTCTTTTGTCTCACTTAAAGGGTCTGTCATGCAAAATCAACTTTTTGAGCTTTTAAACATATTCTAATGTTAATTCTTCACAGAAAACAACCTCAAAGTAGTGTTTTGCTCTATTCACGCATCTCTGAGTGATCAGCTATAGCAGTGATCCCAACCCACCGGTCTGTGGATCGACTGGCACCAGGACGGGGAGGAAATAATTAATTATACCCGTTTTTTTTCTTTGAGTCTCAGCAATCTTTTATTTAAAAAAATAACCAGATTCTCTCAGCTTCCCCTTGTATCACTTGAGCTGTAAAGTTTGGGGGAGCAAAATAACTATGTTTCAATAATCTTCTTTGTGAAAAATCTTTTGGTTTTGAAGATGACAGGACTCTCTAAGTTACTTTTCGGTCACTTGAGCGCTGAAAGTAGTCCGGCGGCGTACAACACAATGTTGTATGTAGAACCTTTCTTTGCAAATGTATAAGGGATTAGTGCAGGGACAGAACGACACACTGAATTAAAGGGTACAGCTTCAAGACAAAAAAGGAGTCCTACTTAAAATATGGATTTATTGCAACAGGTGATTCCTACACATCGAGCCTGTTTGCATAATATTCATACCATGAATAAGCAGAGGATGTTACCAGAGTTTGATCTTCCACTGGTGTTATTTTATTTATTATTATTAAGGAACTTGCTCTGCATTTAAGTATGCACGCACACTGGTCTCCAACCACAAAGAAATTGGGGAACACTGATCTAAAATCCTGATGATCGCTCGGAGATCGAGTCGTCTTACTTCTGGGTAGGAAAAAAATTCACTAAAATAAGTCATATTTCATAAAAAAATGTGTCCTTTAGTGTGCCAAAGGTAATATATTATGATGTTTTTGGATGCAATTTACTCTTAAAGGTTTAAGAATAGATTTAATATAGGCCCTTTAATGCACTTTACGGTTTGGTGCGCCTCATATACGACATTAGTTCAAAGTTTGGCCATTTATTATAGCCTTCATTGATGGTGCACCCTATATTGAATAAAATATGACCGTTTTATGCGCTCATCTGACCTCTAGTGACCAAAAACACATCCAAACGCAAAAAAAAACAAAAAACAAAACACAAAATGAACTACAAGAGCCTAATTTTCATAACAACGTATGAAAATGTAAAAACACACTTTAATTCAGTGGTCACACCCACAAATTGATTTTTTCTTACATCTGTGTTTACTGTAGTTAAATATAAAGCCTCTAAAATCCTTACAGGCTATTTCAGGGTAGTAGTGATAGTGCCTAAAAGCAAACTGACACTAGCCCTTTTTTTTTTTTTGACAGCAATTATTTGACGTCGTAATTTTTTTGTGTAGTTGTCAGATATTTCTTCCATCTGTACGCAGGGGCTTGATTAAGCTTGATTTGTATCCTTCTATTTGGACCAAATCGTTCAAACTGACATTTTCACTGCAGCCTGTTCACGTCAGGCTCTCCATTTACACTAGTTGTCAGGCGTCAGATGTCAGACTTGCTGTAAGAAATCCGTTCTCTCTTCACCCATTAACGTATTGCCGAATGATTAGACTGCCTGTCAACAGGGAAGTGTTCAGTGACTTATAGTCTTTCGTAGAGTATCATGAACTTACTGTATGCTTTAGATTGGCTAAAAATGATGGAAACTATAATTGTCAAGTGGAAAAGGATTTTAAAAAGTAGGGTTTTTCCCACCACGTGTTGCTATCAAACTTAAATAAAAGCATGTCTATAAATGTGAAAAAAAAACTCAGTTCATTCAAGTAGTTTTTAGTATATCTACATTAAAGTTGCCTTTTAAAAAGCAATGTAAAAGAAGAGGTAGTTAGCATCTTTTTTAAAAACATATTTTAAATGAAATTTCATTAACCTTTTTATGGTGGAGCATTAGCTCCAGCTCTGACATGATCAAATCTTCAACCATTCATGCAATTATCGTGATTTCTGCAGGGTTACACCATACATGTGACGCTTTTAGCATATGGTGTTCTCACTGGACTTTCCCTACCTGATTCCAGCACATGTACTCACTGTTGGAGGAGACTTGGTGCAATTCTTGCTTCAGTTTTTTCTTTCACAGCCACGTCATATAATTCCACCCAGACACAAACCGCAATTATTTAAGTCTAATCGTTGATCAATGTTCCAATGGTTTACGCTTCCATGAAGGAAAAGGGACACCATCCATCACTACCAAATCCAAATCCCTGACTGGTCATAGTTCAACCTGGTTTAGCTTTCATTGGCCGCACGTTTTGTACATAGAGCCCAAAACGGTCGTGGAATCTTGTGTAGCGAAGCCTGAACGCAAGAGCTTTGAAAGCTGAAGCCCGATGTGGCCGCTTGAACATGCGTTGCTGAGGGTGGTGTGATTGTAGCTCGAAGAAAGGATTTTTAACACTTTACAGTAGTGAGGTAATAATGAAATCAACGTACGGTAAATCAGATGATTTGGACACACAGAAAAGCACAGTATTTTAAGGAATGTGTGTTATTTTGCCGTCACCGGCGACAGCTCGGGTGTTAAAGGGTTGAATAGTTTTTATATTAGGATAAACTTGAAAAATTCCACCTCAGAGGTTTTTCTTAGAAAGCAAAGTCGTTTGTACTTTGGTTTGGTACTTTATTGTACTGGTAAATCTGAAGGGTTCCCAAGCATGTGCAAGGTGTTTGTCAGTGTATCATAGAAAGGAAATGAGACTGCAGGGTCATGTGCAAGAAAAGGTTGAAAGTAGCCACTGCAGAGAGAAAGAGCCAACTTCCCCCCAAAAATAGAATACATTATAGAGTCCTTGTAATTCTGAAATCAGGGTATATTCTACACTATACTAAGATCACTGGGGTCATTTTTTTACTTGATGGCACATCAAAAAACAAAAGTGGTTGCACACTTTCACCACAAATCACATTAATTATCCAAGAAATGCCAAATTATTCAATTGAATTCAATTGTACTTTATTAATCCCAATTGATACACTTAAATAGCACTTTTCTATCTCATTACGCTCAGTTACATTCACAAACAAGGTGCCAACCTATAACTACCAGTGGAATTCAGTGTCTGGCCCAAGGACATAAATATGACAAATGAACCATAAATTACTTCTGTTTATTTAACTGTTGAACACTGGAGACTTAGTTCCACTGTTAAAGTTCTTTGAAGTACCTTAAATCTTCAACCGGTTATGCAATTTCCCTAATTCCAATGGATTCTTAAGATGTGAAATATAATAGCCTGATATGCAACACTTTACAGTCGTAAAGTGTTTATCAATCAACGTAAACCAACTGATTCTGACACGGCGAAAAGCAGCTTTGTGTCAATATGCAACACTTAGCATAAAGTGCTGCTTTTCAGTACAGAGGTGCTTTCACCGTTGTGGAATCCACTGGAATTACAAAAATTGTGCCAGCGCTTGAAGAGTTACGGTAGCTTGAAAAACGTGTTTTTTTTCTATCTCACCAGCAACATCTCCTTAATTAAAGGGTTTTCATGTTATATTTTTCAATATTTTAAGTAATCAGTATTGTAAAGTATTGTTTTTCTTTACCCCCCCCCCCCCCCTAAATAAATAAAAATATTGGCATTTGGTTTTCAACATTGACTCTTGATCTTGCTTTGCTTTTTGCTTAGAAAGAAAGTCATAAAAATCTACCTATTAAAATTAATTGGAGGTTTTAAAGACTAGTGTGTTCACCGGATGTAGGATGCATCATTGTTTACCACAAGTGTGTGTGTACACCTTTGTGGGACGCCAAAGTTTGGACCAAAGGTTTGTGAATACAATCTGCTTTCAGTAGACTTGCTGCTGTTTTGATGTGGCCAGCTCAATGCAGGAGGGAGTCGATTCTTTTTTCCTTCCACTGTTGTTCAGGGATTCGTTTCTGCAGGATATTCTATTTTTAATCCTTTTCCTGCATGCTCCTTGAATATTTTTCCCCCGTCTCCCTTCATCTCAGATTCGTTCGCCTCCCTCCGTTTAAAACTGTGGATTCCTGCATCCGTGGCCTTCTGTGATGTTGGAAATTCCTGATCGGCGTGTCACTACTATTAAGGAGTTTGCTTGCTTGAATAGAGGGAGAGCAAACAAAATGGTAATAATCATTTGCCCATGTTTCTCTCATGATTCTTCCATATTACTTCATGTGTGTGGCTTGTGGAGCATAAACTGCTGTCGGAGCCTGTGGGGGAGCTTCAGGCAGGGCTGTTTTCCTCTGGCTAACACACTCTCTGATTTCAAACCGCAGATTATTGCTTTGAAAACCGTGTTGGGTGAGTCAAGAAGGCAGGCCACCCATAAAAAAAGCCACTAATAATTTGAATTTTATTGTAAGGCACTTTAATTCTTTGTTTTTATGGGAATTCAGGGGAGATGGGTTTCTTTTCCAGCCGTTCACCACCTTTCCACTGTGACTTTTGTCAATGGGATCGTCATAGGTCACGCGTGTGCATTTCCACGGAGCAAGGAAAGCTTTAGAAGGTTTTCTTCAAAAACCTTTTTTTTAAATGTTGGATCCATTCAGAGCATTGGTGTTTAGGTAATGTTTTTTTCTCGTCTCAGAGTTAGAAATGCAAAACCAAAAGTGCCAAAGCTGAGTCACCAGCTCCACACTGTTAAAGCACAGATCAAATCATGGAAGAAGCCAGCGGGGGAAACTTGTGCATTATCATCTCTTCAAAGGATTAATTAGAGTTCTTGTATGTTTTGTTCGAAGCTTAAATCCCATTTTCCAGTGAGTCATTGTGTTCTGGTCAGGTTTCGTTGAAAATTTAGACACCTTTGTGTAAAGAGTGCCTAACTCCAGGCAGGTTTCTGAAGTGTAACCTCATTCGAGGAGCATTTAACTGTTAATTATATTTGTCTCATTGCGGAGTAGCGGAGAAGTGTTTTGATTGCCAGAAAAAACCTGCAGGGATATACGTTGCAAAAAAAAAAAAAAAAACTTTTTGTAATATTCTTATTTCAGGTTTGTTCATACAAATGTCCTCTGCTCTGGAGGCACAGTGACTCTGTTGCAGCGCACAATAAATTCTTAATTAAATTACAGGATAAAAGGGATTAAGTTGAGTCTGCTAGGGAAAGTTAAGAGAAGGTTTCACACTGGGATGACATTTTAATGGCCAGAATACTATTCATTCCTACTCAGATAAGGACTTTAATGATGTAGAGAGGCTGCACAGTGGAGTAGTGGTTAGTTAGTGGTTTGTGTGACCCTGGGACGGTCTGGCAACCTATTAAAGGTGTATTCTCCCTTTACCTGACAGTAGCGGGGATAGGCTCCAGCAACCCCATAACCCTAAAAGTGATCGAGGGGTCGAATGCTACGTTCACACCGAAGGCGATTCGTGTGTCAAAGTTACATCTGCCGCCTTTCTTTCAATGCACATCAAAAAATGTGTTATAAACATGACGCTCCAGACAAGTGTGGGAGGAGCTACTGTCCAAAGTGTTCAGCCTTTTGAGAGATCAGATTCGTTTATTTTTAAAACTTTACAACAGCGTTGTAAACATGTCTCCATGTCTGGGTTCATGAGATCATTCAGAGACTCTACCAGTACAGTGAGGTTCAACATTAGCTGCATCTGAATGACAGGCGCTTTCAGTAGTACTTCCAGCTCTCTGTGACCCAGTTTGATGACTTGGAGCATCATTAGTCCAAGGATTAAAAAAAAGCCCAATAAAAATAAGAATCAAATTAGAGGAGGTTTTTTATTATTGTTTCAATGCTAATAAGAAAAATATCATAACATTTAGGAGAACAATCAGCTTCTCCTCCATGTCTGTTTTGGACTTCACCTGTTTATCGCATCATCAACACGTCACAGGCTAAAGCTGAGTCCCTGAATGGTTGACGCGATGCGTTTTCTTCACTAAAGTTCAGATATTTGAACTGGCCACACGCCACAACAGCTGAAACATGCTGCTGCCAGACCACTATGTTGCAACAACGAAACTGAACCCCTCCTATGTGCAAATTTCATTTAGTATAAACACAGCATTAGAACATGGATGGATGATTGTTGTAGGTTTGTAACAAGTAAAAAGAACAAAATCATAGTATGTTTGGGTATTGCCATTGGGGTTTGATTAACTGTATTTGCTAATAGGAATAGATCATTGACTGTATATGAGAACTGGATTGAGTGAGTGTGATGTCACCCATAGGAAATGTCTTTCTTCCGGTAGTAACAAAATAAAGTGAATTCAGTCGCCGTTTTTCATGACACGGATGTTGGAACCAGAAAGCAGTGATTGGTCCGAGTCGTCTGACTCATCATTTCTATGGCAACCACTGTCTCCAATCAGAAGTGAGATTGTTGGAAGGCCACACCCCTACAACTGAAAGTGGGTTTGGGAAGAATTTGTCAAACGCTTCATATGTTCTATGCAAGACCACTAATTTTTATTGAGGCATCTTGATTGGTCAGTTTACAACTTGAACAACTTGTGCTACAGCAAATATATAATGCAAAAAATTCCAGATCTGCGACTGAATACTTCCTTTCTCCTTTCCTTTGCTTCATTCAAGCTGCAGTTGTAAAGCAGTGTTTACATATTATAGCAATGCTCCATACTTGAGTCTCTCTGGTCATTTTCTTCTTGATTGGTTTCATCTCAAGTCATTTTTGCAAACCCTTCAACTTATTCCAAGTTTCCTTTGTAACTTCCCAGCTCTTTGTTGTTGTTGTTTCTTCTCGTTATTTTTCACCACTCTTGTTCTTTACCCATCTCTTTTCCATTTTTATACATGCTGAGGGCAGCGGTTGTCTGATAAGCCCTTGTCTGGAGAGCTTGTCAGCGGTGTCGGGATTGCGCGTGAAGCCTGTCATTACATCTGTCCTCCTCCGAACGACTGTAAAACTAGCTGCGAACCCCTGGAACAGTGTGCCTGTTTTTGTGTCTTCCTGACTACTTCCTTTCTTTCTGGAGGTAGCTAAACTTACTTGGCTGAGCAGAAAAGTAGGCTGCCCTCAATCATTCATGCCGCCTGCTCACACGGTGTCATCATTTCTGGCTGCCATTGTTCTACAACCTTTAGATTTCGACCTGACAACTAGTTCAACACGGAGGACAGTATTTATCTGGCCGTCAATGTGAGTCAATAAATAGAAGCAAACATTTTGGATGGGAGCAGTACTTCAGCAGCTACAAATAATCCCTAAAAAATAGCATCTTCTCTTCTGTTTAGGCTTATACAAGGTCAGACTGAAAGAAATGGAAGATTTGTGGTTTGGTGCAAACTTATATTTTTGTGCATTAAAAACCCCCATATTCTCTTGATTTCAGTTCACACAACACCCACAGGGGCAGGTCATTCCTGCCTTTATACATGTTTTGTGAAACAATAGTCTATAGCAAAACTAAAAGAGGTGGAATCTCTCATTTGAAGAAAAAGGGTAAAATCCGTCCATCCATTTTCCAAGTTTATTTAATCCTTTGTAATCCCGGGTCTTTTTGAGATTTTTTCTACTTTTTTTCCCTACTATTTACTCTATTACTTTATATTTTAAACTGTTATTTTTGGCAATGCTTGATATCTATCTTTTTAGTACAACATCTTTTTTACAGATATTTTTGATGTATATGACACAATAATTGTTCTGTTAACCTGAAACTGACCATAAAAACCTAAATTGCGAGTGGTAAATTTGGTCATTTTGTTTACTGCAAAAATAAAAAAAAAATTGAGATTAAACCCTTTTTTTATGATTTATAAAAGACTAAACTTGTAGAGATAAAATTAAAATGTATAATTCCACAAACAAAGCAAATACAAGGTCAAAACACGTGTGTGTCATAACTGTTGTTATGCATGTTTCAAACCTAACATTTAAAATCTTAAAACTTTTTGAAACCTTCACGTTAAATTGTATTAAAAACAATTCTATGGCAAACTTACGATGCATCATTGAGGGTTAAATCTTTTCAAAGCATCAGGGTTGCTGGGGCCTATCCCAGCTACACTTGGGTGAAGGTGGGGAACACCCTGGACAAGTAACCAGTCTGTCACGGTCACACAACCACACCCATTCACAGTTAAGGGTCAATTTGTATTCACCTATTAACCCTTAAGGCATATTTATGGACTGTGGAAGTAAACGGTAGTGCCCGGAAAAAAAATAAAAAAATAAAAAAAACATGCATGAGGAGAACATGTATACTTCACACAAACAGCTCCCAGCTGGGATTTAAACCAGAGCCTTCTCACTGTGAGGCAAGAGTGCTAACCACCACACCCCACTGTGCAGCTCCAAAAGATAAAAAATGTCACAAAAATGTGTGTCCAGTAAGAGTTGCTTTTAGGTAAAGGAGGACAAGCAGATAACAGAGACAAGTGGCTACATAGGAAAGAAATAGGGAAGTAACAATTAATCAACTGATCAACTAACAATTGATCTGTCTGAGGGAAGTTGTTTATGAAATTGAATAAACTTTTACCAATAAAAATCACTTCAAGATGAAATCAGTGGATTGTATTAATATTGGAAAATACCATTTGGATTAAGACACAGTAGATTTATTTTTCTACAGCATAAAAACAACCATCACAGTGGACAACACACATGTGACGGCAGCAAAAAATGATCATCTATCATTACAGTCTGTGCGGAAACACTGAATTTACCAAAGACACGTCCATACAATGTGGTATGACGTTCTTGTAAATATGTTCCGTTTTTCATTATCCTGATGTGGAAAAACAACAGTGGGCTGAACTTTATCAAACTAAAATGTGAATGGATTTGACATTAATTCTTGTTTACTTGTTTGTTTGTTCACTTATTTAATTTACACTTGATTATTTTGCAAGAAAAACAAGGAATCTGGAAAACTCCAGCTGCACTGTTCAGTACTCAGATATTTACCTCTGAGTCACACTGGTTACATTTTTGGCTAATGATGTACTGGATCCATTTTAGGTCAGTAAATTGGATCGTTCAAAATGAACCAATATTGACTATGAATCAAATCGTCAACCACAAGTTATGAATCATAGTTAAAATGAATTGTTACACCCCTAGAAAGGAGACATGAACAACAGTTGTAAGTCCACATTCATACATTCTACAGTGGACGTCTGCTGAACAATACCTTGTTTTGTGTTTCACTGGTCATCTGCCTAAACTCACAACACATTTTGTATAATTGTATTGTTTGTTTCAAAAAATGTTGTTATGGTTTTTGAGGGAGTTGTGTTTGTAGTAGTCGTTATGCAATGAAAAAAAAAACTCTATGCCATGTAAACAGGCAGCATGAAAATAAAAATGAAGACATTTAGATCAGTGAAAGCAAAACATAAAAACACAACCTGGTCATATACATCATATGTCTCTGCAGCATCACACAGCTGTTACACACAGCTCCGTTTTGTCATACATAGTAGCCACACTGTTGTGTTTCTGTAACTTCCTCTGGAGGCGTAACTCAGGTGACACAAAGTATTACACTAGAGCAGACTGGCTGTGGGTTTTTTTTTTTTTTTACCTGCTATTAGACTGTGTTCATAAAATGTTTTATTAATAAATGATGATAAGGTCTACTGTAATGTGGGTACAGGTAGGCCATCAGCTGTCCGTCCAGACATTCATGCTAAAACCCCTCATGTTTTCCTCTTTTGTCTTAGATGTACATCCAGACCACCACCTTGACAATCTCTCTCAGCCTGTCCGCCTCTGTGTCCCTGGGAATGCTCTACATGCCCAAAGTCTACATCATCCTCTTTCACCCCGAGCAGAACGTACCTAAGCGAAAACGCAGCTTCAAGGTGAGGTGGGACTTTTTTGACCTCCAAACTCATCAAAATGGGTCAATACTGCTCTGATGTAAAAAAAAAAAAAAAAAGGTTTCAAAGGGGTGTTTTGGGTACAAAATGTCACTTCTTCCTTTTTAAGACTGTTTTAGGAGTGACATAGAAAAAATGATTTTCTTAGTAGAGTTCTTTTTTTTTAAAAGTAGTCTAAATGTACTAAGTATATTCATATTTTTCATGATTTTACATTACCTCTAAATGCATACATTTTTGTCATAACCTTCAATTTTTAGATAGTCCTGTTGATAAACCCAACAATTTACCAGCCAGCAAACTATTACCATAACTTAATCAGCCACCTAATTTATGAAGTCTTTATTTCTTGTCCATTTGTGGTTAGAGTTTGATTGTGTGACTTTGCAGGCCATTGTGACAGCAGCCACCATGTCAGGAAAACTGACCCAAAAGGGAGATCGGCCGAACGGAGAAGTGAAGACGGAGCTGTGTGAGAGCATGGAGACCAACAGTGAGTAAGAGAACACCCATTTTTTATAATTACACATATAAACGCCACAAAACTCCCTCAAAAGGAATTCAGCAAAAAACTTCTAGACTTTTCTGATCATTTCTTCAGAAAAAGGACAATAGAAATAAAAAAAAAACAAATAATTTGATGTGGTATGAAGAATAAATAATAACTTCCAGCGGATTTGGGAAATATTCCAACTAACAAAGAGACATTTGGAACATTGTTTTAATGATAAAGGAAAAAAAAGCAAAAACATCCAGAAAATTATTCATTTTTCAAACCGCTTTTTCCCTTTCGGGGTCACGGGGTTGCCGGCTACTCATGGGCGAAGGCAGGGGATACCCTTGGACTGGTCACCATCTGAAAATTGTATTTTGAAAAAATAATACATTAATTTTTAGTTTAATAAGTAAAAGCAGTGGCTAAAATTTGTATTGGTAAACATTTAACCTCTAAATTGTGTTCTGGTCAAAATTGACCCGTCTTCAAGTGTGAAAATGGGGCAATTTTGACCCAAACACAATTTAAGGGTTAAAGCAAAATTGCACTCTTGTTGTCTGGGACACATTACAAACTGACTGAACTTCGTAGTGTTCAGTTTTACAATCATGAAAGATAAACAAAAAAAAAAGTCATGTTCAGAAAAACAAACACACTTTACAAAGAGGAAGAAAATAACTTAAAGGGCAAATATTGTTAAAAATTTGAATTTTTTAAATCTTTCAGTTGTAACATGTCCACACAAAATTTTTACTGCAAAAACATAAATTCACACTAAGTAATTGTGTCTACTTTATAACTTAATAAAGACAAGACAAAGTTAATTGTATATTTTTAGTAAAATACAGCAACTTGTTTCAATCCAAGGAATTCTGAATATTTTGTTGAGTCATTTGATTCTGAAAACATCTGATTTCAAAGCTATATCTCTAATGAAACAACTTTTTTTTTTGCTTTTTGCAATAATTTTAAGCAAAAGTTTAAAGTGAATGGTTGCTTGATTTAAAGAAACAGAAAAAGTTTTATTTGGCAGGCAGAAAATCACAACTTATTATAGAAAACCTAACTAAGAAAAATTGCACTAGTTCTATTGGCAGTTTTTTTTTCTTATTTTAAGGGAAAACATCTTGTTCTCTACATTTTTCAACTTTTTTTCATGAAGATATTTTTTCCTGTGTTACATCTGGTAGCTTTTACTCTATGAAATCATCACAATAAACTGCTGAAAGTCACTTTTAATGCAGATTTTGTTCTTGGAAACCAACATTGACTGTTTTTAGCTCTGAGTCGACACAAAAACCTAAATATTCATCACGGGCACGTAAATATCTGTCATGTGCACGCAAATATCTGTGCCTAGATGGCTTGTTGGGCCGTTGTGCTAATCTGTTTGCACGCGTGCAGTGCAGTGAGCACGTTTTCTGTCGGAGCGCTCCTTAACATGTTTGCATGTGGTCTATAAATACTGAGCGCAGGTGTTGGCGAGGGTTGGGTGCATGTGCATGAAGAAAAAAAAAGAACCAACATTTCTGCAGAGCTTGAAAAAGCATAGCTAATTTTTGTGGTAAGCAAATAAATCAAGCTCTCTGCTGAAGGTGGGAAGTTTGAAGATCCCTGTGTGCCGGGAAGGTTTTTGTTTTGCAGCATTTTTTTGATTTGACTGTTATTCTCTGAAATGTTTGGAGGGTGTGAGCCTGCGGTTGTGCACAGATGTTGACATTTGCAAGCAAATGCTGCAGGGCAAACAGGACATCAGGAGTTTAGAAGCAACATAGATGATTTGCAGGCATGTCGATGTTACTGATCCTCTGCTCTACACTGTCTCCTCTGTTTTTCATCCATCAAACTTCCCCTTTTTCAATTCTACTTTTATGTATATTTCATCTCTTCTACAAACATCTCCCTCCATTTTTCCATATTCACACCTCACATTCACGCAGCTTCATCAACTAAAACCACCTACGTCAGCTACAGTAACCATGCCATCTGAATGCACCACAGAAGGGACCTGGAGGGGGCGTGCCTTAGGGGGCGGGGCCAGTTGAGAAACCAAGAGAGGAGCTGCCTTCAGCCGGAGAAGCTGGCGGACGAAGCCCAAATGGAAACCAAGCATGAGACATTTTGTATTGTTCCCCATCCAACCGCGGGGGTGGGACCACGTAAACAGCCAGTCGGTGTGCCTGCTTCGCTGCTGCTCACAGCTCATTGGTCCAACATATGTGTCTAACAAGAAAAAAAAAAAAAAAGAGAAGACGAACCATGATTTAAAAAAAACTGACTAGCCAAAAAATTCTGTGGTGGGCTGACAAAAATATTAAAATATAAAAAAAGTAAAAACGAAAAAAAAAAGAAAAAAAATGTGTAGACATATATAAAAGCGCAAACGTGGGGGTGAAAAGAGACTTAAAAGATTACATTTTAAAGATATTTAAAAAGAGTATTGTAAGAGAAAATCTATGAGGCTCAAACATGTTTGTTGTTGTTCTCTACTTGTAAGTATTTTTGTGGTTGTGACAATTTTTTCATTCTTGTCTCACTGTTTTTCTGATGGATCGCCCCTGCGTAATGAGATGAGTGTGTTTCCTCCTGCTGTCTTGGCTAACCAGGTTGTAGTCTTGGGTCATGAACCTGTGAAATGTCATGGTTGAAGCATGCCAGTTTTTATACAAAAAGGAGATTTATTTATAATAAAGGAGTGTTTTGCAAATGTCTAGGTTGGTTGCCATTCTTTCAAGGGATTGTGTATGCTGGTAGGAAAATGTCACCTGCGAGGTGTTTTTTAATTACTATTTGTCATACAATAACACAATAACAACATTTTGATGACAAAAGAAGCGTTTTTGAAAAATGTCCCACCTGTTTTAGGCTACGGTCACAAACACAACTGCCACCGCGCGATGGGGAGGCATCGGCAGAATCATCAAGATTTCATGATGCTGCCCGATTTTTTTTTTTATATATCGTTGGCATGGTCACGAATGCAGAGTCTGACAGGCTTTGGGGATGACGCCATAACAAAATTGGATGACAGCTGGGCGGCCACAGGGTGGTTGCAGCCAGATCGCTGGCCAGCAGCAGCTCTGACTGGATGGTGTGCAAATGTCTCCGGACGCTGGCTGTCCATATGAAGTGCCACCGGCCATGAAAAGTGGGCCACAGCTGGTCATTCGCAACATTTTTTTTGAAGGAATCCGTCTCAGAAATACTTGAATGAAATGTAATTTACATTGCTAAATACTGTAACAATGCCGTCATGGAACAATCAAAAGACTCCTTGTACATCTATAGGGGGCTCATTTGCATATATGTATATTATGTAGAAGAAAAAAGGTAAATAAATAAAAATATTGTCCATTTTTTTCCCCTTTGATTTTGCAAAAAAAAAAATTAAAATGAAAAAAAAATAGACTATTAGAATATGTTATGTCTCAAGTAAAAATGTGCTAATATTTGTTTTGTAACATTACAAGGAAAAGATTAACATCTTTAAAAAAAAAAGAAGAGCCCATTTCTTCAGTAGAGGTAGGGTAAGGAAGAAAAAACATTGGGTAAATGTAGGTCAAACCAAAATTATTACCTTTGTATTTTTATCCATTCATTCATGAAAGTAAAGTTACTCCTAAGCTAGTTATATAGACAAGCATTGATATACTGCAGTGCCTTTTTCTTAATGATGATGAAATCTTGTGAGAAAACGATCTGAACATCATTATTTTTTTAGCCCATTAGGTTCAGTCAACATGTCCTTCATAGCCACAAATCACAGGAAGAAAAGCCTCCCCTCTTGCTAGCTCTGTCGCTCTTTGATTGTAGTTTCTAAAATGTTTGCGTCACCCGTTAAAGAGCAGTCTGGGAATTGTAGGAAGTCTGCACAAAAGTGAGTATCCTGAAGAACTGCACGACTGTCAGCAGCCAGGGCGCCATGGTTTGACACTTGTCAGACATCTGCGTTGTAAATGTGTCTGAGGGAGCTGTCAGATGTTTCCGCGGGAAAGCAGATGGTGGCAGTTTGATCCTGATGCCGCACTGTGGGTAAAATGTGTTGGTTGTTATATATATATATATATACATATGTATGTTACTCCAAGTCAATCACACTTAGGTCAAATCAAACTGTCCAATCAGGAAGCAACACTGACAGACAATGTATTTCACGTTTCTCCTGTTTCTTCTCCATCCTTCTGTTTTCTGGCTGATGTTTTGGTGACTTTTAAGTGCCAACAGAATCACTCCAGCGGTACCATGAGATGGGGTCCACAACCCACACAAGTGGTCCAGGTAGTTCAACTCATCCAGAACGGCACATCAATGTGAGCTTTGGCAACAATGTTGGCTGTGTCTGTCAGTGTCCAGGCCAGTACATCAGGAGATGGGGAGGAGGCCGTAGGAGGGCAACAACCCAGCATCAGGACCACTACCTCTAGTTTATGCAAAAGGAGGAGCACTGCCAGAGCCCTGCAACATGACTCGATGTCCACAGGTGCTATTTATGAATAAGATGTGCCACTGAAAGTAGGTCAGATCTGTTTGCAGCGCCAGCCTGCATTTCTTTGGAGGACCACAAAGCTCTCCATGTGCTCACCAGAGGTAGCCTAACTGCCATGAGGTACCGAGATGACATTCTCAGACCCCTTGTGAGACAGTATGCTAATGTGATTGACCCTGGGTTCCTCTAATACAGTACAATGCTAGACCTCATGTGGCTTCAGTCTGTCAGCAGTTTCTGCTTGATGAAGGTATTGATGTCATGGACTGACCCGCCTGTTGCCCAGACCTGGATCCAGTTCAGCACATCTAGGATATCATGTCTCGGTCCATCCACCAATTCCAGGTTGCATCCTGGGTGGTCTGTGGTGCAACCTGACCTCATCAGAAGCATTCCCAGGTGTTTCAGGGAAGTCATACGGGCACATGAAGGCTATCACACTACTGAGCCTCATTTTGACTTGTTTCAAACACATTACATCCAAGCTGGATCAACCTGTAGTGTGTTTTTCTACTTTCATTCTGAGTATGATTCCACATCCAGATCTCCATAGGCTCATACATTTTATTTAAAAACCTCGAGAAGGTTCCAACCCACGTGACAATTCAGGTGATTGATTCGTTTATTTTCTTGGTTATTTTGTATTTTATTGGATTAAATGAAGACATGACAACATTTTTCTTAGAATGTAACAAAACCTTTGGATAAAAATGTGTTAAAAATTGGAGCCACACTTGTCTTTAATAGGGTGTTAACTCCTGAATTTAAAAAAAAAGTGCAACATAAAACTTACTGTTTTGTAAGTTTTCCACATATAACTTTTTATGAAATAAATTTAAATAAATAAAAAACTTTGATCAGTTTATTGCAGAAGATAAAAAAAAATATTAAAAGCAAAGTTACTCTGCATTAATGGTTTGTTTTCTAATTAGACAAATATAAAACCAGGAAAAGTAATTATGGGAGAGCTATTATCTTTATTAACGTCATGTGGATTCTTTTTGGAAAATGTATTTTAAAGAGCTGCTTATTGTGCTCTCTGTGGTGTTTACATGTAATATGAAAGGGACAATTGACTTTTTATAACAAGCTTTTCAACTCAGTGGTTGTCAAGACCATGGTGAGGAGATGACGTATTTTTGTGAAGTCTTTTAATTGTTTTTATGGCTTACATTTTTGAAAATTGGGGTATAAACTAAAGCAAAACCCATGAAAACACTTCAAACTTATTGTAAAGTGGCTTGCAAAAGTATTCATACCCCTTGAACTTCTCTACATATTCTGCCATTATGACCACAAACATAAATTTATTTTATTGGAATTTTATGTGAAAGACCAACACAAAGTGGCACACAACTGTGAAGTGGAAAGAAAATTATACAAGAGTTCCATTTTTTTTACACATAAAAAACTGAAAAGTGCAGTGTGCAAAAGTATTCAGCCCCTTTTTCTCCGAGTGCATCCAATTGTCTTCAGAAGTTGCTTGATGATTGGTGACTGATCAAATGTTGACTTCATGACTTAAAAGAGTCCACCTGTGTGTAATTTAATCTCGGTATACAAATCCAGCTGTTTTGTGACAGTCTCTGTGGTTTGTCAAGAAAATATTGGGGAGAAAACAGCATCATGAAGTGTAAGAAACACACCAGACAGGTAAGAGATAAAGTTGTAGAGAATTTTAAAGCAGGTTTAGACAAAAAATACATTTCCCAAGCTTTGAACATCCCATGAACCTCTGTTCAATCCATCATCTGCAAATGGAAAGAGTATGGTACAACTGCAAACCTACCTAGACATGGCCGTCCACCTAAACTTACAGGCCGAACATGGAGAGCACTGATCAGAGATGCAGCCAGGAGGACCATGGTGGCTCTGAATGAACTGCAGAGATCTACAGCTCAGGTGTCTATAGGACAAAGATCTACTATGGTCATCGTCCATACAACAAAAAAACATAGATGGTCAGAAAACCTGGAAATAGTGCGAAGTCTAAAGCTACCATTCACTTTGAATAGCCTTCAAGATCAGTCTAAACCAGGGGTCAGCAACATTTATGACAGTGCCAATTCAAAATTATCCCCTTAACAACTGTGCCAACTTTAATGCAAACTCTTGTTGTTGTTGTTCTCCTTTCGGTGTATCTCATTAGGGGTCACCACAGAAAATCAGATTTCACTGATTCGCACAGATGGTTGGGCAGAGAGTGTCTATGCCGGATGCCCTTCCTGACACAACTCTGTATTTTATCCAGTTTGGCAGCGACGGGAAGAAATAACCCACACTGGATTTTTTAGATCATTGCTCACCCTGGGAAGTAAACCCAGGCGTCCTGCGAGACAGTCTTACATCCAGCCAACTATAATGCGAAATCTAATACAAAGAAAATACAATCCATGAAATGAAATTAAATGAAATGCCAAAAAGCTTTATTCTTTTTTTCTTTGTTTAATACGAAACAAACATTGAGCAGCAAATTCTCACAATGACACTCCGTCATATAGATTCAATCATACTTTGGTTTAATTTTATTTTAGTTTTGTTAAATGTTGCATTTTTCTGAGTTTAAGTCACGATTTTTTTTTTTTTTTTGGCATAGTTTGGCCAGGGTTGCAACTTATACTTATACGGTATTTTTATTTCCCAAATAAAAAGCAACAACCACTAGAGGGCACTATAGGTGTGTGTATCAGTATTTGCTACTGACAGCAATGCCGAAGAAGAAGCGCAGCTCAGTCTGACGTCAGGCTTGCCGGAAGTGTTACAAAGTGTCATCGAGCTATTCCGCTATTGTGACTTCCCTTTCAATAGAAAATTTCTTGAAAAGTTCTTGGTCCTGTATTTTGTAAAAAGTAAAAAAAAATCAGCTTACACTCCAGTTAGAATTCTATATGATTTTTAAATTCTTTTGAATGACTTTTTTGGCTGCTATGACTTATACTCCGGAGCGACTTATATTTTGGGTGTAAAAAAAAGAAATGCACTTTATCTTTTTTTTTTTTTAAATTCCTAAATCAGTTCAGTTTTGATGTCAAGCTATTAAAACAAGCTGTTTCTTCTCAATGTATATAAATGGGAAATGGATCCAACATCACAAGTAATCAAGCATACTTTCCTGACGAAGTGTGGCCTTTTCCTGCATTGACCTTAACTTTTAACTTTGAATCATGGGCTCCTTAAAGGTGACCTGATTATGCATTTTTTTCCAGTGGGACCTTGTTAGGTAAAAGAGCATCAGATGACCTTTCTTTTTTTTTTTTTGTTTTTACCAAAGAACAGTGCTGCACTGCACAGGCTGCAACCCTACATTCAGGACTGTTCGGCAAAAAAGACAGATTGCAAACAATTACTGACGCCCCCTGATTCCTCTCTCATTTGGGTATTTTTTTGTTTTTTGTTTGAATGCTTTTATTCACTGTTCCTTTACAGTCACCTCTTAAAGTTATTGGGGAAAACCCCCAGTCCTTGTTGTCAGGTTTGATGTGCAGCAGCTCAGGATAAAACAACATAAAAAAGTTGGCAATAACCCATCCAATTACCTGCCAGTTAAGTTATCAATTTCTGATTGCTGCTCGAGAGGCCAGTCAAGCAAGAAAAGGTCAAAAGCTTGATTCAGAGTGTTCGTGAATGGATATACGAGTTCTCTCGTAGTATGAGGTGTGTGTGGTCATTGTGCTAAGTGCTGTTGCTATGGGCACAGATCAGATGTCAAAGTCAGGAAATCTTCATGAAGTCTCCAACATGACTAGATGTTTTGCAGAACTACTGTTATAATTAACTAATAGAAGCATCATAGGATAAGTCATTTAAACAGGCTTTGTCAAAAGAAAGTACACTTGTGCACCCACTGCAATTTATTTATAAATTGAACTAATCATATGTTACTTATAATAGTAACTATAATTGGAGTATCAACACACTTCATGGTCCTTTTTTTCTTCCAATTTAAAATAAGCTTTGGGGTAATTCTGCTTTAATGCTGAGCACTTCATGATGTAGCAAAACCTTCTATTTCTGAAAATAAACTGCAACCACTTCTATGTTGTATAAGTAGCAACTGTGAGAAAGAAATATCTCTGTGCTTCCTTTAATAGCCATAAGTACATTTCTTCAGTATCTTGATCTGAAGTTTTGTGTGTTGCTCCTTCTAAGCAGGACAGGAGACACATCTATGAAATTGTGACCTTGCTCTCCAGTGTTTGTTCTCTGGTAGTAATGATATCATTTCTGGAACAATTTTCAGCTAATTACAAATAGACATGGCAAACTTGGGTTTTAACTCTAATTTTTTGGTAACTCTTCTTTTTACAGTTTGGTCCTTAGTTTCATTCAGTTTCATTGTATTTATAGTTTCTGTGTACTTACTCTTTCCTAACAAATGGTACTTACCATGAAACACAATATAACTTAACATGTTAACTTCACATACGATAAATGATGCTTTCTGTGTACTTACTATCTTCTTATTAATAGTACGTACCATAAAAATGCACAATAAGCTACAACATAAGTACTATGTAAATATCCAGTGTTCTACAATGGTGAGTACCATGAAATACACGTAAACTTAGTAAGTAGAAAGTAAATTCTGAAATAGTACCACATGATTACACAGCAAGTACCATGTAAATACCCAGTAAATACAACAAAAGTAGCATGTAAATATCACTTAAATACCATACTGTTAAATGAAGTGTTACCAACAATTTTTGTGATTACTCTTTTTTTTTTATTGCTCTGTTAAGCCAAAAAGAAAAAAACAAATATGATCATTATCCTCACTTTTCAGCATCTCATCTGCATGTGTCACTTTTTAAAAAAATAAAAAATATTACCTATTTCGCCCTATTTTGTTGCAATTTCATACAAAATTTGTCTTCGGAAAAAGGTACAATCTGATGAGCACTTTTATTGTGACAGAAAATCCAGCCTCATTCCACCTCATAAATAAAAAGTCAGCGACGCAGCAAAATAGGTGATATATTTTTTATTCTTTCTCCTAAATGGCTAAAACTAGTTAAACAATGGGCAGCCTGTTTTCACAAGAAAAATAATAAATGTGTTGTGATTTGAGTTTTTTTTTAGGCCTTGATTATTTTTTAAGTGTTACAAACTGCAGTTATTCCTGTATATGAGATTTAGTGCAGTCTGTGCAAACAGTTAAATTAAACAATGTGTCAGTTTGCGGAAAAAAAAAATAATTTATTTTTTTTTACAAAAAGTGTTAATTTCATGCTAGACTTGTTTCAAATTTTTAGAAAATCTCCGACATGTGGTGCTTTATATAAAAAAAAGACACTTTTTAAAATGTGATTTTTTTTTCTTCTCACTGTACTTCATTAAACTTAACTTACACTATGCAGTTTTTATCGTTCCAAAACTAGAGCAGAAAATATTACACACAGCAATGAAATTCAAATCAGCTGCTATTCTTCACGGAGTATCTCTGCGGTTTATTCCAAGGTCAGACAGTGCAAATGCTGTCAAAAAATGACATCTAACACTGTATAGTAGAGCTGGGCGATATGGCCAAAAAACAACATCTTCATTTTTTTTTTTAACCCAAATTTGATTTTCCATTTTTGATTATTTTTCTCCCTCCTTTTACTTTTAAATACAAATGACAGAATATATTTAAAAAATACTATTTTATTTTAATATATTCTTTGGAAATATGCTCAAACACTAAATTCAAGCTGTAAACATGTTTGTAGATCAATGCAGCAGATGTTTTGTGAGCTACCACTAGCCAAGGCATCTTATAAAAAGTACCACTTCTTGTCCATTTCAGCTGTTGAAACAAATTTGTCAAACTCCCACTTTTGGCAGCTACAACCTTCAAGCAGGTTTTGCTGCATGTGACTCGATTAAGTTTCCCACTGGTCAACATTTCATTTTTTACTCACCAGCCAAGTGGGTGAAAAATAAAAAATTTACCTGTCAGGCACTTTTTCACCAAATAAATTATTACATTATTTTACAAAGAAAAACTATAGGTATCATTTAGAAAAAGATATTATGTTGAATGCAAAGTGAGAGAACGTCACAACATAATGAAAACACATGATAACTGTTTTAAGTGTCTCAGATAATCAGTCTTTGCTCTCTGCATTTGGCATTTTCAGACGCTCTATGAAGTGTTGTATTTTCGATCACAAATGTGTTGTTTCTTCTCTTTAGCACAGCTAACAAGTGCCCCTGTGAACCCTATGAAGAGATCTGTCAGTCACCTTTAGTCTGAACCACTGACATAAATGAGAATGAAAATGATTTTCTTGTTTTTTTTAAGAAAATGAAATTGCATAAAAATAATGTATAAATCGTATGAACACATCTTTATTAATGTCATCTAACTGTAAACACAAATTAGAACATGCTGAGAAAACAAGGAGAGATTTACTTGAAGACTGCAGATTGACAGAAAATGCACTTTTTTCCTTATTCTGCCTCTAGTTGATTGTTTTTTACATGAAATTATAACAAAAAAGCCTAAAAAGATTATGTTTTGGATTCCTGTGTCATTGACTGTAAAGATGCAGCTCTCTTTTGAAGGAGGGGGCCTTTTTCACCTTAACACCGGCTCTGTAATGTTAGATATTGTTGATAAAGTTTCATTCAAAGTGGGTTCATGTCTGTTATTGTATTTATAAAATACAGTTTTTATGAATGTCCCATGAATTAAGTTTGTTGTATTTATCCGCCAAGTCCTCTCCGTAAAAATATTCTCTGACTTTAAACCAATTTGTGACCACAATCTCATAACACAATTTATTTTGAAATTCACCCGATATGATTTTTGTTAATTGTTGAGAAGTATTTTGATTCTAAGTTATTTAGAGTTGACTCATCATTGGACAGACCAGACTTTGCTACAAAAAGCAGCAAAAATGATTTTAGGTATAGATGGGTTTGAAAATACTCTAGTTTTTTTTTTTGTTTATTGTCACTAGTTTTTTGGTGTGAAGACCATGGAAGGATACCCATGTATTAATGACAGGAATATATCAGAATATAAGATGTTTCTTATTACGTTTATACGTTTGGCTTTATGACCAACTAACAAAAATTGAGGACTTCACAACATTTAATAACTACATTGGTCCTTCGCCATTTCACGTTTCACCTTTCATGGTCTTGTGGATTTTTTCTGCACAATTTTGCTTGCTTTTTTTTTTTTCTTTTTCTTTACAGTGCACTATGTTCTGCGTCCTAATGGGGGTTTTAACCGTGTCAATCAATCTCCTCCTAACATGTCTCCTGTGCAAAGAACGTTCAACTTGCCAGAGTTACATAAACCTTTGATCTCAATCAGATCTGGACGTAGTTTTCTATGAACTTTGTGAGTTTAAACGAAAAAAAAAGTATGAAAAAAATCATGTCTGTCTGAGAAAAGTGTATTAAGTGTGTAGGAGGGGATTTTGAGACCCCTAAACAACTATAATCCTACTTTGTGGATGTCACCTATCGCGGGTTAATTTTAGTACTAACTACCACAATAAACGAGGGAACACTGAACTTTATGTCCTTAAGATTGCCTTGGTTCATTTAAAATTACAAAAGCAAATTTGATTGTGGCTTATTTCCATCATCTTCTTAGTTAACGCAGAAGGTACTTTGAACTACTGACCCCTAAAACTCCAAGGTTGCCTTCTCTAATACAGCCCAGCAGGGGGTGAAGTGTGACATCAACTCCATGTTTTTAGAAAAAGACATTACTCAGTCTTTACCACTTTTAGAAAACAATCAAATTAGGAAAAATCATCTTGAGATAATGGCGTTTGTTCTCCAGGTTGAGCAAAAAAGACTTCTAGTCGATGGGTGCTTAAATTGTTCCTGCGTTCGGAAGTACCACAATGCTTTATTAAAACTCTTGACATTGTTGTTTCCTTTGTTTCCAGCGTGTACTCTGATCCTGTTCCCATGTGGTTTGTTTTTGTTTTTTAAAGAAGATTTAGAAAGATTTACTAAAACCACTTTAAATGCAAATTAGAATCACTTGCATCCCTACGCAGCATGAGGAGAATTACAACACTTGTGCATGTTCATGTTGTACATGTTTTGCCTGGTTTCAGTTCAAGTCAATCAGTTCAAGGCCATTATTAGTAATAGAGTGTAAGTATCCACTCTCTGATTTATCACATTCAAAGAAAACTTTAAAAGCTCATCTTTAATTTCAGTTTTTGCACACATTAAACCCTTTTTTCTCTTGGCTATTAGATTTTTTGAGCAATACTGTCCCCAAACTAGCAGCTGTTGCAAATGTATGATGTTTCAAGGTGAATATTCCACTCTAAAACAAGTTGAACTAAATAAAGATGTACAACTTTTTGTCATTCCCAAATCTATTTGACTCTTCCTGATTAAGGATTAGGCACTTTTCTCGTGACACTCAAAAACCAAAGTTTGTTTAGAAGACTGATTACTAGCTAAAATTGCCAGGTGCAATCATGATTGAAATTACTAAATTAAACCACTGTTCTATAATTTAACTTAAACTACATCCAACCAGTATTTCGTTTTCTTCCTAAAACATTGCAGCCACCCCTTTCCTGGTCCGGGGTCAATGCTAAAGGCGGACTTTCACAAGTTCGTCTGCGATGCGTCTTCATTGAGTTGCGTGGATGGTCCGTCTCACGCCGAAAGTTCGTTTGAATTGTCTTCATTGTGTCTCCAGTCCGTCCCCCTTTTCTCCTGGCTTCCAGAGGAGTGGTTTATCCTGCCACCCTTATGACATCAACATCCAAAACTTAATCAGGCCCCATGCCCTTTCCTTCCTCACAGAGACCTTGTAAAATGCATGTTTTTTGTCATAAATTATGTTTTGTTTTTTGTACAATCAACACATGCTTAACGCTATGGAAACACACCACAGGCAAACCAGTGGAAATCATCCTTTAGACGCCAAAGTGACTAAAGACAGCTAAATCGAACTTAAATTATTGCAAAAAAAGTGAACTTATTGCGAGAAGTGATTTCCGATCATGGGCCAGAGAAAAAGCCATGCAAATGATGAAGTGGTAGAACTCAAGAAATCATGTGAACTCAGAACGGAGGAAGTGAAGATCCAGCAGAAATGTATACCAGATGCACTGGAGAAGGTGAAACAGCTGCAATTTCTGAACAAACCAAAAGGACGACAAGATCATTAAACTCAAGAAATAGAAGGATCACCATGATAAGAACTCCAAACTCAACGATCATATGCATATGCAAAAGACCAGCAATGTAGATGATCATGAGTTGGAGAGAAGCTTGGCGGAACAACAAATGGAGGCTTTTTTTTCTCAAAGTATAAAGGGATTTCTCTGAATGTAAGTAACATCAAGTACTGTCACCCCCTTCCAAAAGAAGAGAGTTTGATAAAGCAGCCAGTTATTATCTTGTCTTCTGCTTTGCATGTCCATAGTATTGCACAGTATTGCAAGCTAAGCAAGTGTGTTGTTCTCATTTTTACAAGTTTACAGACTCATAAAGTAAAGGCTTGTTTTGAGACAAATCCAAAACTTTTTTTCGGAGGTATTGAAGAGTCATGACCTTCAGTACATGGATGTGACAAACAGTTCTGCAGCCAGTAACTCAGCCCCTCCCACAGACAGCATAAGCAGACTCAAACATTTGTATCTGGGTAAGGTTCCTTGTTTTATTTTGTGTTGATTGGAAATACCTCTGGGTTGGTGACAATGGGTCTTTTATTCTGTTTTCCACAAAATGTAAAACGTCTCCAGCTGTCCCGACCTGGCTTCATTTTTTTTTAAATTTCATTTTTAACCAAATGAATATAACCAAAAGAAAGCTTGCAAATTGTGGTGTGAACCCAAGCTAGTTTCCATAAAACTGCTTACATTGGCTCGACAGGTGGGATTAAACAAAAAACAAGCAAAACTTTCATATAAAGTACAATGGGAAGGGGCGGACATGAAGACTAGTACGTCTCACCTCAGCCACGGCCTGCAGCAGTTTGTGAGCATACTTGTTGTGTGAGTTCAAGTACTGTTGGACAGACTGCAAAACATACAGGTACCAGTGCTGACAAAAAAAACTATTTACAATGAATTTGGGTGGAATTAAACCACTCCAAAAAACCAAATATTTGTTTTATGTTTATATGGAATTCTAAGCAACACTAATGTTATGTCACACTGGGCATGTGACGTGCGTTCAGGAAAATGCTAAACGTGCATTTTTTTTTTTTTTAAGACTTGTCCTGTCCAACAGCTGAGCAAACAGATATGAGCTGAGAACCTCTTGTATTAGACAGATTTTACTCTTACAATCAGGGGTTATAAATCATAGCGAACACAAAATGTATGTTGGTATAAGCCCCTTTTGTAATTTAAACCAAACTTTATTAATATATATATATTTTTTATTTGTGTCTTTTTTGTTGGACCGGACGGAAAAGGAAAGGGGAAAAAGGAGAGAGTTGGGGGGTGGAGGGGGGGTAAGAGAGATGGTGCATTATAGCAGTTAGAGAATGGCTACAGGGAAGGGAAGGTAGAGTTGTTAATCTACAGGCAACAAAATGCTGGAGCTTATACCCATTGCAATAGTGAGTGTTGGTCTAAAATGGGCAGGGCCTGTCCACACACTCAGCTGTTACATACCTGCCGGCTCCGAGAGTGTTCACAAACTTGTCCACATCCAGTTCACACGCACACTTGTGCATACCAACCAACACATGTAAAGCATTACATTCTGTCATGCACACTATTTGAAGGTGCAAAGGTGAGCCGACGCCTGTACTCAGGTGAATGTTATGTTAAGCTGAAGTGGATGATGGAATGCACAAAAAAAGGAGGGAGAACCCCCAGCCATCCCCACACCAAGACACCCGCGCTGACCAGGGCCCGCCCCCGCACCCATACTGTGGGGTCAATGGAGGAGATCCACCCGCCAGGCAGCCCAGCCAAGCACCCAGACCAGGGCCCGCAGGACAGCCACACGGGTCCCCAACACCCGAGTGCAGTGAGGTACGGAAGCGCAGAGCGCAAGGCCCAGCCCAGTCAGGAGAGCAGCCCTCCCACTGCGCCAGGTGGCCCAGCGCGGGGCCCCACCCCCGAGAGCCCCACCACCCCAGACAAGCCGCCCACCACCACCCAGGAGTTCTGGGCATCCCCCCACCCCAGCCCCGGGTACGAGCCCGGGCCCCCCACGGGAGACCCGCTCCAAAGCTCCAGGCAGCTGCGGAGATCCAGAAGAGAGCACGATGGGGGTCAGCTACCCCCATCTAGAAAAGGGAAGACCAAGAGCAGTGGGGGTCCCCGAAGGTGTACATTGCCTGACCAGGCTCTCCTAATGTTGTGACCCAGAAGGGGCTCGGCACCCGAGGGTAAGGGCCAGAACCCGCACCACAAGGACACAGACACCCTCCAGGCTCAGATGGAATATGATCCCCCGCTCATGGACTTGCCAGAGGACAAAGGGATCCCTCTCCCCGTGCGGGGAGGGGGCCGCCGGGCCCAGGAGGCCGACCCCCAGGAGACAAGGCCACCGCCGCTGAAGGCCCTGTTCCCTCCACCAGGGATGGGGTAAGGGACAGAAGATCAGTAGTCCCACCTTCCTTGTGTAATGTATTTGTGTGTGTGTTGAGGTGTGTTTCTTGTGATTGATGGGTGTGTGTAATAAAGGGCGCAGTTAAAATTGGCGAGCACGGCACTGAGGACATCTCCTGATTGCTTACAGGGATGTCCAATCGCCCTCTCACCAAGGAGCCCTAAATGTCTACGGTGATGTTAAAATTGGAGGGTAGAGCACTGAGAGGACATCTCCTGCTTGCTGGCAGTGATGTCCTAGCACCCCCCACCAAGGATCCTACGTGTCTAAGGTGCATTTAAAACCAGGAGAAGGGGGCGAAACTGTGCGGAGACCATGGGAGGGGTGGACCACTGCCAAGTGGCTCGGCCCCTCGAGGTATTCCGCAAGCACGCCCCTCCTTCCAACCTAATAAGTGGTCGTATGAGGAAGGAGGGAAGGTCGGGGACAGCTACCAAACTGACCCCCGATGATGAAACAACCGTCCCCCCGCCCCCCCCAGCATTGGGCCCAAGTCTCCCCAGGGCAGAGGCCCCACCGCCCAAAAGCCTGCTGCTGCTGGCTGAACTCCAGGGACTCTCGCAGGCCTTGGAACTCTTTATGGAGAATCTCCAGCAGGTTCAGGCGGCAATCAAGGCTGGAGAGCTTCTTATCAATCGATTCCAGGATTTCACTGATGCCGCTGCCTGGAGAAGAAGCGGCCCCGGGAGAGTCTTCAGGACGGCCGCGTTTGGAGGAAGGAGTGGTGGTGTTTGTCTTCCCCATGACGAAGGTATTGTAACACTCGTCTATGAAGCTCTCCAGGTCCTCCAGGCTGTCAAGAACTTAATAATCTTTTTAGAGGTTTAGTGAATATTGTTGTAATTATGACTTATATGGCGGAAAAAGAAAAGCAGACGGAAATGTTTGTTCAACCGCTTTTCGCGCCGCCAAGTTTACTCACCACACACGTCTCGTCGACTCTCGCGATACTCACAGCATCTCACAGCATCTCACCCAGACCAATGAATTTTGACACCAAAATACAAACCTGCCACAAGCAGGATGTCGCCATCCTTGTTTTATGTTTATATGGAATTCTAAGCAACACTAATGTTATGTCACACTGGGCATGTGACGTGCGTTCAGGAACATGCTAAACGTGCATTTTTGGTTGCACTTATAACACATGGTGTTCTGACTGGAAAAGTTGGGCATACTAGCGTCCGCCACCTACATTTGGAGTTTTGGTGTGAAAATTTGAAACAGTTGGCACTTCCGTGAATTAAAGAGACGCCATCCATACATAACTACCAAATCCAAGTCCCTGGTTGGTCGAAGTTCAACTGAATGAACTTTTGATGCGTGTTCAGTGGTTGCACATTTTATAGAGCTTGAAATTCACTTAAAAACGTATGTAGCTATGCGTGAACGCGAGAGTTTATAACACGGAAGCCAGAAACACGAATAAACGCATGTTTATACACTT
Organism: Adrianichthys oophorus; assembly: GCA_036245035.1. NCBI lineage: Eukaryota > Metazoa > Chordata > Actinopteri > Beloniformes > Adrianichthyidae > Adrianichthys > Adrianichthys oophorus. The sequence goes on from BSAI01000030.1 coordinate 2,809,897, forward strand.
TTTATTGAAAGTGACCGCTTCATGATACTGAGGGCAGTGTGAACATAGCTTAACAAGTTTATCATTATTAGATTCCAGCTTTTAAATTTGTGCTACTCTCAATCTGTGTTACAGTGAGGACTAATGACTAGAATTGTCCTGTCCAGGCTTTTACTACAATGTATCTTTCGAAATAACTTTTGACTCAAACCTGGCACTTAATCTTTGTAGTATTGTAGGGTTTTTATTTGTTCGTAATTCAATAAGTATCCTGCGTTTCCACTAAAGAACTCTGCAGCTCATTGATAGTAACTAATGCTGCGTTCATGACCTTTACAACTGAGACTTTTTTTAATCACCATTTGTTAGCTTCTTAGTAGCAGCATGACCTCCTTTTTCTCTGTGGGACTGCTGTTCTCAGTCTTTACAAGCATGGCTCATAATAAGAAAAGTGGCCAAATGATATTTTTGTTTTGAATTGATGTATACTTTCAAATAGAGTTTTTTCCTTACTTAGCCAGAGGCGAGCTTTTACATATTTTTTTATTGTTTTGTTGTTTTCCTTTCTCTACCACTTATAGACGGAGAAGGTGGTGAAGATGTGGAAATAGTTTTCCTATTTCCATTCAAACATAAAATTTAGTGCCAATATGAGACGATGCATACTGCAGCGCAAATATCAATGTGTACAGTGATCGGAATCATTGGACGGAAGAGAAACAACTTTAATTTCAATACCTCCAGGTTCTTTGTTGCAAATGGAAAATTCCTCCGCACTCCCTGGCATTTGAGATACTGTTATTGAATAGCTGGTCTATCCTGGAACAATCACAGCAGCATTGTGATGTATTTGCAAACACTGGCATTTGCACAAATGCACAGAAAAGGCCTTATTTGCATGGTTTATCTACCTCATCTTTATTATTATGAGTCCTTCTGTCTGTTATATTTATAGTGTCCCATCATTTTATTGTTTCCTGTTTTCCCTGTCGTCTTTTGAGACACCGCTCCATCAGTCACCCAATGGCAGTCGTGCATCACGTCTGTTTTTTTTGCTTTTTTTCTTTTGGCTGTTTGGCTTAGCTTGTGTCAGCCCCCGAGCGCACGTGTCCTCCCGTACCTGAGAGCCAGCGCCGCAACCTGGGAGAGGTGCCTGCAACAAAAGTAAAAACTGTCTCGCCCGTCAATCAACATTTTCCCACTATGCTCCACGATGAAGAGGAGGATGACGATAAGTCTGAAAGGCTTCCATCCTCTTAATGAGGGGAGCCTCCATTTGGGAATTAAGAGTGCTTAAGGAACGGAAGAGCAATTTTAGATGGAAAACAAAGAAAGACAGCCTGGATTTCTGTATTTAAAGTTTCTCAAGCGTCATGTCAAACCTCCCAGCCGAGACTTTATCGTAATTGGCTGTGTCAGATGGCCTGTGCCAGGGGAAGTTATTACCTGAAATAGACTCACCAGTGATACGGATCCTTGTTCTTACAGATGTTTGAAGGCCTGTTGAAGATACAGTTGGCTGGTACTGGTGTGGGCGTTTTTCCAGCTTTGTGAGCCTGATTACTGATGCTTAAAAAAAAAAAAAGGGATAAATTGGGAGTTCTCCAGAAATAAAGAAGTGTTGATCAGAGGATCCTCAGTGCTACAAACAGCACAACATGCCTCATTAGATGTTAAACAAGGAGGATTTAACAGCCTGGATAAAAAAAAGAAAAAAAAAACGTTGGTATATTCCAGAAATACACATTAGACATCAACTACAAAAGTTTATAAAATATCCTAAAGACTCACTTTGATGAAAATCATGTTTTTTTTTGTTACATATTCCTGTGGTATTTTTCTCCTGATGGAGAAAATTCATCCTAAAACTGCATTTCTGAGATTATTTTAATTCAAATTGTTGTGAATCAGGAAAACAATACCATTAGAAAAAGCTTTTAGGTGTGATGTAGAAGCTACTACGGCAAGCCACAAACTCCCAGCTCCGCTCTATTCTGATGCATTCCCTTGTAGACGTCTAGATCTATGTACGTCTATGTTTTCTTCATCTGAGTTGGCGTTTGGCTCAATACAGTACAACAAGATAGCTCCAATATTGCTTACCATTTTTTTATTACACCAGTAATGTTCGGTTGGGGTTGTGAAGGGCTGTAAGCTAATGGGAGAGCGTGTAAACAGACGTCAGGAAATAGGGTTACTCCACACCAATAGTTCCGTCCATACCAGAGGTGAATTTCAAATGAACTCCTGCTGCTTTGCAGAAACTAGAAAATAACGCAGTTTTGGGGTTTTGGCTAAAAATGGGATCATCATAATAAAAAAAAAAAACTTTTACAATAGATCTGTCACAGAAGTGGTGGTGGAGGACCCAGGATGCAGGAGACCAGGCTTGGTGGCAGAAACTTAAGCATTTAATTAACAAACTGAAAAGTATGGGCAAAACAATAAGGTGGCACAACAGATGACCTGACAAGGATTAACTGAAAACCAGACACTTAAATAGACAGAGAGTAATTAATAGAAATGAAGACAGCAGTTGATCATGAACCTGAAACTGGTGACTGAGGGACAATACGAAAAAACAGACCATGATCAAAAAGCACAACAAAACCTAAACCAAAATTCACAGTCCTGTACGATCAAAAGATGACCGGAATAGGACAGAAACATGACACGTTATATCTAAGCACTTAAGATTGTATATGTTTATCATCTCTGTTCAACATCTCCACCTTTTATCTCCTTTCCATTTTACTTAATTGAGTCCGTGCTTGAACTCACTGGTCATTGCTATCTTTGCAGTTCTGGAAAAAAAAATGAAGCACATGTTCTTAGGGTGCCTCAGACCAACGTTTTGAAGTAATCAGGAACGTGTTCAAGTTTTTTCATTGTAAATGGAAGGTAGTTTCTTTTTAACTAGAGTGCCTGTGTAATGCCTGATTTACACTGGTTCGTCTGCATTGTGCTTCCACTGTGTTGTGTCTGTTGCGTTGCATCACTGTTACGCAACACAACAGAAACGCATTGCGTTAGACCAGCTATTCCACTGTGTTGTGTCTGTTGTGTTGCATCTTCGTTACGTGGCGTCTCTATTGCGTTGCGTCTCCGTTGCATTGCGTCCTCATTGCGTTGCATTTCCATTGTGTCGCGTTGACACAAAAAAATAGACCTTTCAATAATCAATCGAAATGTTTACATCGCCTCTGTCATGTCTGTGTCTGATGTCATTCCATCCGAAATGCAATCCCGGTTTGACACAGGTGTTCTATTTCTAGTTCGTTGATGCGTCAATTTTCTCGGCACAAAGATGGGGAAACAAGAAACAGGTCAGGGTTTCAAAATAAAAGCTTCCTTTGCACTTTCAACATGAAGCTTTATTAAATTGTATTTTGCATTCAAACTGATGTGTCCAGGTGATAACAAACGTTAACACCACCGATTTTACCCTTTTGGCCATAAATGACGAAAGTTTAATTTTATAACACAAAACATTAATTTTGAAAAGACTTAATGAGGTCGGACATTAGTAAAGAGGTGGGCACAAACTACTCTACATGGGGGTGGACAGGACAACAAGTCAGGGAGAGGCCAGGGAGACCTCAGACGCAACAGAGACAATGCAAACACACTGACGCTTGTTAGACTGACTCCCAACGCAACGCAAGGGAGACACACCACAGATGTACTGGTGTAAATCAGTTGTAAGTTGTTCTGTTTTTTAAATTCAGATCAACTGCGATAACATGGGGTTCTGCCTGTCAACATCTGAATGAGTAGCTAGACTTTCTCAGCAGATCTGGTTGCCGTTCAGCGGTGAAGGGCTGAAAAAGAATGTTAACCCCACTTCCTGCATTTTGCTGAAAATTACCACATGCACTGTTCTTAACTTCCTTGAGTGTTCTTGTCAGTGCAGCAGCGTTGAAATTAACTACACAGTTTCTATGGCAGCTGTGTCAATCACATCCATCCATTCAGACAGTTTTCATGAAAATTCTCCAAATATCTGAAATTTTTCTTGAGTTGTCATTATTTGTCCACAGAGAGTAGGCTCCTGCTCTGGGTTGGAACCACTGAATTTTTTTTTTCCTTTTAATTTTTTTAGAATTAAAGTTTTTTGCACGGATAGTTTGTCGTGTTTGTACAACTACACCAAAGTAGCAGGACATTTGGCTTTTTTTAACCCAAATTCTTGAAGTAAAACTTTTATTTTTGGCTTTATATGTAAAAAAACAAAATAAACAGATGATCCAACGGTATATTTGTTCACTTGTGACGTAAAGGGTTAAAAAAACATCTCAACCATAATAGGAGACTGAACAGTTCAGCATTTAACCACTACGGGGCTACAAGCAAGTCAATCCCATCAAAATGGGAACATGACCAATTTTAAAGGTGTTTCCGAAATCTTTTTTTTCTTTACCTTTGTGAATAGATTTTATACACAATATAACTTTAAAGCCTCTTCTTTCACAATAGGTTCTTGTAAAATGTGTTTTGTACTTCCATATTTTTGTACTTCCAAAACTTATTATCCGTGGTGTTAACGTCCGTTATCGCATATTTTTGTCGCGACTTTGACGCGTCAACGGACTGGAAATAGAACTCCTGTGTAAAACTGGCATTGCAGAGAGACAGATGTCTGATGCAGACATGACGGAGATGGTGTAAACGTCCCGATTAATTACTGAACATTTAATTTTCAGTGTCAACATACCACAAATAGACCAGTGTAGATCAGCATTTATACCCCTGGTAGGGTCTCCCAAGGTAGACAGGTCCTAGGTGACGAGCCAGACAAAGAGTGGTTCAGAACCCCCCTTTGTGAGGAGTATCCATCAGGATTCTATTACATCGCCCAGATTTGCATCACTGGGGCCCCACTTTTGAGCCAGGCCTGTGATTGGGGCTCACAGTTGAGTGCCTGGTAGTGGGGATCCTCCCACGAGCTGCAGCCGGGTCCACCCTGAAGAGATGAGTTGGTTTTTCTCCCCCATAGGCCCACCACCTGTAGGAAGGGGTTGGTGCAATATGGTTTAGGTGACAGTTGAATAAATAACTTGTTGTCTTTGCATAATATCCCTATGAAATGATACCCATTCACTTAGTTACAGTACTTCAATTACAGAAAAAATATGTTTTAAAAAGACTACAATTCCTTTCTCTATAGGTATCCCATTCCAGCTTCTGTCGCTGCTGGACCAGAATTTCTTAACAACTCCAAGGTCACATGTTGACAAGGTTTATAGCTGGTGGGTTAACTCGTCTCGCTATAAACAAACCCCACACTTCCTGCACGGTGTTGGCGTTCAGCGCATGACTTTAAAAAGAAGCCAACATGAGGGAAGATTTATATGCAAAGAAGGGAGGAAGAAAGATTAGAAAACTCTTGGAGAAAGTAAAAGCTTCACATTACAATCAAAATAAACTGATTCAGGGATTTAAAATTACCTGCTGAAGATTATCAGATTACACTAGCGTGTGGATGTCCCCTCTTCACTACTTATAGTTGCTTGTATTTGGCCAATTGATGCGATAATGGAAATTAGGAAAATAAAGCTGCTTTTCTTGGGTTTCAGTATTTAAGATTGTAGTGTTTTCATCACCTGATTACAGCGGCTAATACCTGCGCTCGCATGTGACTGCATAAAAATTAGCTGCCATTCTGAGTGAGTTGACAAACGATGGAAAACAGCAGGCTCCAGCTGTGTCTGAGATAAACACAATTAAAGTTATATTTCCTCAATCCTTTTCTACTTGTATCCATAATACATGCAGTGTTCTCTTTCCTCACATAACTAAGGCAAAGACTGTCAGAATTGGGATGTTTGAACTTGTCCGTCAAAGTCACGCTAGAAGCAGGAGTACATGGAAAGCAGAATAGCTGCTGCAAAATCTGCAAATACCACAGAATAGAAGTGTGGCAGATCCCCACGGAATCTGCAGCCGGAGCTGGATCCAGAGACTCATTTATGCTTGCAAATTGTATAAATAGTTGCCTACAGATGGGCGTATGGATCTGAGTATCGATAGTATCAATACCAAGGTGAAGTGTTGATGAGATTGATACTTTCGTCACAGTCTTTCTTTAATACCCACTGTAAAGAGCTTGTATTTACTGACGGACTTCATGTCTGTCTGCAGTGCTGCCAGAATGGGCAAAAAAATCACCCAATTTGAGCGGAAAACTGTCCAATCTGGCAACACCGTCTGTCTGTGTAAACAGTGCACCCCCCTGCTGTCCTTCTTGCTGCTGCTTACACCTCGACCCTCCCCTCTCTGCTTCAACAGAGTGTCATTGAAGAACCCCATATCTGCACGCAATGGCGGGATTTTTGTTCTTCTTTATATTTTTAATTATGTAACATATTTATTTAAACCACCAAATGGCTCCCGAGCTTCAGCTCACCGTTCCCACGGGGGAAGGGTCAAGTGCAGGGAACAAAGTTCACACACCTACATGTGTGACAACTAATGGGATTGTAACTTCACTTTATTGTAGTGTTGCTTTTTTTTCTTTTTTTTTACTAGTGACTGTTGTTTTATTACTACCTTATTTTTAAATATATATTTGTGGTGCTCATTTCAAAGATGGAGACATTTACACATCGTCCAGTCAGGGCTACTGCCGGCCAGTGATCCAGCTGTGGGTTCCCAGCTGTTCCCATCTGATTTCGTAGTGACGTCATCCTTTCCTGTCACTGGTTTGCCACCACATGACCTTCAAATCTGCTTGGATGACCATCAATGTCAAATTTTAGAAAAAAAATGGTCCGGTTGCTGTAAAATGTTCAATTGTTTCTTAAAACCTCCATACCCACCGCACGGTGTGTAAAAATATGCCCCGATTATGAATGCCATGGCACGACCACCTGCTGAATTTGCTGAAAAACTTGGATTTAGGTCGACGCGTGATAGCATTTTGGGATATGTGGCCATAGTCTCAATTCACAGAAGTGCCAACTGTTTGTATGTGACAATAGAAGAGAAATGAATTGTGGTTTGTGCCCAGTCAGAATTATATGACATCAAGTCTTTCATATATTGGGAAAGCATGATAGTCATGAGAGAAATCCAAAGTGGTGGCCATTTGTGAAGGTGGCGTACATTTGCTCGGTTGTTATAAAACTATTTAGTGTTTATTTGCCCCAGTTTCACCAATATGGGCTGTTCGTGCACAAATTGGAGTCTTTAAACTTGAGGGGTACCTACAAAATACCATGATGTGTATGGATATTATATAATCTTTATTAATCTTAGATTTTCTCTAGCTAACATGCTTTTCTGAAAGAGGGGCACCTAAGGTACATGAATGCTGAATTGATGCTTCTGCCACAAAATCTGTGATTTTTTTATCTACTGACTCCACTAATGGGCTAAAGGTTTATTCACAAACCCACGTGTAGCGGGTTCTTGAATGCGGGCCAAATGCTTGGTGTGTACATAGTTTTACACTTGCGATCTGCTGGTCAATTGTAAAATAAAACATCCCAAAAGATGCTGCCCAGACATGGAATTTCTTTTCAAAGAATAGATAAGATTCGCCCTTATATTCTTCCCTGATAGGAAAACCAGAGAGGACAAAAAGGGCAACAAAAGGATTCATAAAACATGACCCCCTTTTTTTTTTACACATCTGCTGAATTATCGTCCTGCGTCAGTCAACGCACCCCACCACATGCACATACATTCACACATACAAAGATATTACTGCTCCTCATCCTTCCCCTCCTGCCTGACAATAGGAATTAATTTCAAATCACACATAAGTCTCCCTGATGAATGTAATTGCTTTCCAGACTCCCTTAGTGAGAGGCTTGACAATGGAAATGAAGCTGACACATGCATGTGTTGTGTTCGGGATTTGTCACAGTCCTTTGTCTGTTGAACAATGGCTGACTTTGCTGATGTCACAGGTGTCGAGCCTAACTTTGTCTCTACAGTTTCATTGAGGTGAACCTCAGGGAAGACAATAACATCAGAGAATAAGGGCAGAGTGGGAGTCTGGACCTGCAGTTTATTCAAAATGTTACCATTTATAATTTGTTTTCCTTCATCACCTACAACTGTATTACATAGGAAATAAAACTACAGAATGGCTCTTGTGGACTTGTTAATGTTTTGGAATAGTAACAATATGTTGGTTTGACCTTAAAAATACTATTCAAGTACAATTGACAGATTACAGTATCAGTGGAAAATCTGATAATAACCTTCACAAAGCTCCAATTTAGCGTGTTTCGTTGTCTATTTCAGTAGTCTGTACAGAACATTGACTGTACATGACAACTGAAATGAGTGACCCCTCCCCCCTCACAATCTAAACAGAAAGTACCTGTTGATTTCAAAGAAGCAAAATTCCCATAGACTTCTGTTGGAGCATAAACTGTTATTACTCAGTCATTCTATTTGTAATAAATAGCCATTCTTGCTCTGATACCTTTTTTTTTTAAATACTATCCTAAGCTATGCTATACTATGCTAATCCTACTTTTTATATTTTTTTCTGTTGTTCAAGTTATTCAAGTGATAAACTGACCAATCAGATGCCTCGATAAAAGTATGTATCACATCAAACAATTAAAATGTTTGACAGGTTCTCCTAAGCCCGCTTTCAGTGGTAGAGATGTGGACTTTCAGTTTGCTAATTCCTAATTGATGAGAGTGGTTGACATAAAAATGTTGACTCAGACCAGCAAATCACTGCCTACTGATATTGTCTGGCTCCGATATGATGACATCCGTACTGTGAAAAAATGGTGATTAAATTGACTTGGATAAGTGAACCGTTTTCTATGAGGAACGTCACACTCACTCCGTCCAGTTCTCATATACAGTCAATCATCCTAACATGCAAAATGCTACTCTTTCAAAGAAACAATGCTTTTGAGGTGTATTTTCATTGAACATTATAATGCCAGCACCACACCCCCCCACCCCTCGAAGTAATGTTTTACCAATGTTGCAATATTACGGAATCCAAAAATGGCCTACCCTAAAATTGTTTTCTCCTGATAATGACATCCACTATCTCATCATCACAAGAAAACAAATGTTGTTATGTTGTGATAACTAGATAACAAAGAATATACTGTAGACCCCCTCGTTCCCCTTCCTGCACTGAAACTCGGTGATGTAATCTGTTTTAGGTCTTTTTATTTTGTGGTTGGCCAATTTTTCATTTATTAGTGGCACTTTAACTCCATCTCATGCAGTGGCCCTTCCTCCCTTTAATTCCCAAAACCCTCAACAACAAGTTGAATGAGCCCGTGGCCAAAAATGTCTCTGCCTGGTGGGTTCACTGAGCTTCGGACATTAGCGGAACCAAAACCGACACCCAGCCCAACTTGGCCCACTACACTACTTTTTTCATTTTTTCTACAATCTGCAGCAAAACAAAGTAGTCTGTCAGAGAAAGTGTCGAACACCAGAAAAATTTATCGCGTCACATCTCTGCCATTAATTGAAGGACACGTATTTGATAACTGAGCGAGCGTATCTTACAATTGCACCGCGCAGTCCTAACTGAGAGCGCGCAGAGCGCACAGAGCTCTCACCGCGCGCGCTCAGTTTTTTTTTATCTGCTTTAATAGAAAAAATGAAAGCCCCGCCCCGTTGCCTCGCGGATTTGACCAGAAATGTCGGCCAATCAGATCAACCAGAAAGGTTACCGCCCCCTGAGTGACAAAAACACCCCCTGAAACTGAGCGGGCGCGCAGAGCTCTCACCGCGCGCGCTCAGTTAGGACTGCGCGGTGCAGTTGTAAGATACGCTCGCTCAGTTATCAAATACGCGGCCTTCAATTAATGGCAGAGATGTGACGCCATAAAAATTGATCAATTTGTTAATTGATTGTGGTCTAATTCAGCTGGAGATTTTGCTGATGTGGTCGGTCATAAACATTGTCCAAATCAGTCATCGCTGCGTTTGCGGCAACATTTCAGTGATCATGCAGTTGTTGTCAATTTTAGTAGAGATGAACAAAAAAAAAGTAAGATAGGCAGTTTTGCACTTCCGTACAATGTAGTCAACTATTCATACAAAGAATAAGATGTTCTTTCTTTAGGTACATCACAAAAAAACCTAAAGAACGATTCCACTAGAGCAGAGCTTTCATCATAGAAAATTAACTAGCTCTTTATGAGTTTTGTTTTTTAGGATAAATGAAACAAAATAAAACCAGGATAAGCTGTCATCTCCAACATTCCAAACAGGCAGATTTAAAGCAGTTTTCTATTGACTTGTTTTACTAATATATCAAACATAATGGCAATCTAAATATCTCACTTATAAAAACGCTTTTACCCTCAAAAGACCCAAATGAAATCAAAAGATTTTTATTTTATAAAGAAATAGTTCACAGGGCCCCTGCGACAGACTGGCGACCAGTCCAGGGGTGTACCCTGCCTTCGCCCATGAGTAGCCGGGTTAGGCTCCGGCAACCCCGTGACCCCGAAAGGGATAAAGCGGATTGGAAAATGAATGAATGAATGAATAGTTCACAGGCTTATATTGTCTTTATTCATCCAAATTTACACTTTCAGGTCAGAAGCATTTTCTTTTTATTATTATACATTCACTTCTAAGATTTGAAAAGGTACAGGCCGTTCCTTCCAGGCCCCTCTCTGACACTTTATTTCTTCAGTAATAAGATCTAGTTGTAGGCATTACCTTCCCCAGATAGCAAGGTTCCATATTTTTATTTTATTTTATTTTATTATAGGTTAATATTGAACTGGGGGGGTTGTTAAATTAGCGGACCTGCATAAAGTTAACACTGCAAAGTTTTAAAATATTAGTCATGAAGCCATTATAATCACCCCTAATTGATTAATTATAAAGAAATTAGAAAAGTTAATTTGCATTCTCACGGTAGCGCAGTGTTTAGCGCTCAAGAAGGTTCCCGGTTCAAGCCCTGGCTGGGGGACCTTTCTGTGTGGAGTTTGCATGTTCTCCCCGTGCATGCGTGGGTTTTCTCCGGATACTCCGGCTTCCTCCCACCGTCCAAAAACATGCTTCACAGGTTAATTGGTTACTCTAAATTGTCCCTGGGTGTGAATGTGAGTGTGCATGGGTGTGTGATTGTGGCCCCTGCGACAGACTGGTGACCAGTCCAGGGGTGTACCCTGCCTTCGCCCATGAGTGGCCGGGTTAGGCTCCGGCAACCCGTGACCCCGAAAGGGATAAAGCGGATTGGAAAATGAATGAATGAATAATTAGCATTTTCCTGAAATCATAAACATTAATTCAAAAATAGGATAAATGTGATTAAGGTCTGGAATTAAAATCTCCCTGATTTGTTCCAGATTATTATTCAACTGTCTCACTGGACAGGAATTCATCATATCAAGGCACAAATACATTTTTTTTTTCTCTTTTTGTTAAAATCAGTCAACTGAAAAATGTGAAGGTAATCCAGGAACACACGTGGGCCTAACAATCTATTAAAAGGACGCTCAGAAGTGTTGCATCAGGGAAATTGCATCTGTATGTTTTTGATGGAATATTGAGATTAGAACATTGAGATTAGATCTTACTTTGCTATAGTGTTTTATTATGTAAATAAATAATTTTAAAAAGAAAAAATATTAATGTAAAGACAAATATTAAATCTAGAAACACAATTAAAAAAACATAAATGATGTTATTCAGTAAAGATTTGTTCCATTTCTGTAAAAATCGTTTTTCTTGTTAATATTGTAAAGATTTTATAATAGTACTAATTTAGCTGTCAAATGAACTTTCTAAAAGACATTTTGTTTATGACAGATGGTTCAAATAAATAGGAATGGATGAATGGATGGATGAAGATTCGGTTTAATGTTGTACATATATGGTTCGTAAACTTAATGGTATGCAGTAAAGATGCAACAATTCACTCTTCCCGCGATTACATTGAACGGTTATGATTCTGTTTTAAACCGAGAATTGTGGCATATAAGAAATCAATAGATCGACATATCGATAAATACATAGATGCACACTTACTTTTTTTTTTTTATCAAATGAGAATTTAGCTTAGAACATCCTACTACACTATTGTCGAAGATTATCTTCTTTTGTTACTGTTTGCAACTAGGGTCTGTCTCTAAACCAAGATAGGTGTTAATATTCCACTCCAAACAACAAAGACGTACATGGATCTGTTCAGCTTCCAGTAGATGCATCAGAATGGAGCAGAGCAGGGAGTTTGTCACCCACGGACTGCAGATTTTACGTAACAACTGCAAAGTTTAAAATAATTATCAGATATTCATTCAGTGCTTGGACACAGCACTTCAGCCTGAAAATGTGAGCACTTTTTTGGAATAGTTTTCAGATTTTAAATGCAAATTTTAAGAATATAAATCCCAAGGAAGGTTAAGGTATTGTAAATCTGTTTTGTGGTTTCTAGGATTTAAATAGAATTCCAGGTTTATGAAACTCCAAAAATAAGAAAATGACAAAAATAAATCTATTGGTATTTCACATCATGAAAGTGAAACTTGTCATTTTTACACTTTGGTTATTAATCTAACTGCAAAAAAGAACAAAAACACAATTTTTCTAATCCCACCAATGCAGCTCTGGAAATGCTTTATTGGGTCAGAGGGCCCAGACAAATCGAGTGCAGTTGCTGTGAAGTCACAGGGTGTACCTCAAGTTACCATTAATAGTAGTCATTCTTTTTAGAAAGTGTGGTCACACCAGTCTAGCATGCATTATGTAGTGTCCCAGAAGCGACACCTGCATCCTGCTGGGTTTAAGATAGACACTCAGTCTCATTTACTCCTCTGTAGTAGCTGCACCGAGTCAGTTTGCGTCAGTAAAATCGAGCAGACAGGCAGGCTTTGCTCAAAAAGGAGCAAAAAATTGTTTGATTGTTCGAAACAAAAGTCAACATAGACTACACACATTACCTTTGGGCAAATGTATGCTGGTCGGACTTCTACCAAACTTGCCAGGTTTACTCATGCACTGCATTGACTGTGACTGTTTGAGCCAAAGTGTAAATATTTGTGTGGAACCCTCTAAAAATGACAAAAGTAAAAGATCTAAATTGTGTAACATCTTAAATCTAGCATCTAAAATGTTGAAATCTAAATAACTAGTCATTCATTAATTCATTCATTCATTAATTCATTCATTCATTCATTCATTTTCCAATCCGCTTTATCCCTTTCGGGGTCACGGGGCTGCCGGATCCTAACTCGGCTACTCATGGGCGAAGGCAGGGGACTCCCCTGGACTGGTCGCCAGTCTGTCACAGGGGCCACAATCACACACCCATGCACACTTACATCTACACCTAGGGACAATTTAGAGTGACCAATTAAATAACTAGTCAATCATCCAAAATTGTATTGTACGAACCTGCAGGGAGATGATGATCTATGTTTTAATCACATGAATTTGACTTTTTTTGCAAACATATTTGAACTAAAGTCAAAATTTACCAAGAAATGTTGGCAAATTTTTATTACACAATATATGAGTATGTGACCCTGCAACAGGTTCACGACCTGTCCCGGGAGTACACCGTTTTCACCCCAGAGTTGTTGGGACACGCTCTAGCAACTCTGTGACTCCAAAAGGGGTATAGCAGGCTTGATGGATGGATGGATGGATGGATGGATGACAACTCAACGTGTCTCCAAGGCAAAGTTGCTTGTTAAAACTGATTTGCTACCACCGATGTGTTTCTACAGTGTTAAAGATTGTGTTTCCTGGAAAGACACTTCCTGTAGACCAAAACTTGAAATTGAACATGTGTATTTTCAGAAATTGCATATTTATTTGCAGACACATGCACGCTTAGGCAATTTTATCTACTTTCACCATCTTAAAGTAGAAAGAACCAAAAGATTTTTAGCCTACAAATCCATTGAGGAGATCCAACCAGTCACCCTAATGGTTTTGGATTCCTAAAATGTTTCCCCGCTTTAAGAACTGCACATTGTATATACGCCATTCTATCCAAGGGCCTAACTCTGCCTTCAAACACGTCAAAGCTTTTCATTTAATGGTTAAAATGGCACTCCTCAGCTCTCCTTTCTTGAGGTACCATTTAAGAAGTGCTAAAAGGCATCTTACTGCAGTCCTGGTGATTGGTCATGCCTTGCCATGCCTGCTGGGTGTATCATCGCGTCAGCTTTTCACTGTGTCAGTTTGCAGCAGAACATAGGTACCATAAGCTGACTGAAGAAGAGGAAGGCTTGTAGTATGAGGAGCATACTGCACAGGGATATTTGCTTCAGAACTTGGTAGAAAGAAACACCTAAAAAAAAGTCTAAACAGACACCTAATTAGACAACTTAAGGCTGTTACTTTTAGTTATGCTTAGTGGAGTCTGTGTTGATATTTTAGCTAACCCAAGGGGTTCATTGGTACGCCGCAAGTCTACAGGAACTTCATTCATTCATTCATTCATTCATTTTCCAATCCGCTTTATCCCTTTCGGGGTCACGGGGTTGCCGGAGCCTAACCCGGCTACTCATGGGCGAAGGCAGGGTACACCCCTGGACTGGTCGCCAGTCTGTCGCAGGGGAGTCTACAGGAACTTGAAAAAGAAATAAAGCACCCATCTGACATTTCTTCGACAGCTGCAGTTGCCTGGTAACCAGAGGTCAAAAAAACAAATCTTATACAGCTCATTATAGGATAGCAGATTGCCAACTTACCATTTGGTTTTTATTTGGATCTAAGACATTAGATATATATGTGACTAACTTTGAGTTAGGTTGACAGTGTCAGCATTTTTACTGTCTCTGTGGTACACTAAGCTGACTCCCAACTCAGCTCTTATTTAAAAAGAAAATGAGAGTATTGTTGTGCTTTGTATCTGTGAAATAGTAAAGAATGATTTAGACAAGAATGCACTACATATGCTTTGGATGTGTAGTTGACATGAGCCATGAGCCTCGGGGGGGGGGGGGGTAGACATGCAAGGTCTGAAATATATGACTGCACAGAATAAAAAAGAAAACAAACACAAAAAAAACATGTTTTTCTTTGGCTGCCTCTTATGGTACGTCCACATCGGGCTTGTCATGCACGTTGTTGAACGCTCTAAATGCGCATTGTTGAGCACACATTTAGCCCTCGGTGTTCACACTGGACAAGCAGGGAGGGGCTTCTTCTGCTTGTTCTTCTTTTACTTTTTACTAGCGCATCTCCACCACCTACAGTTGGAAGAGGCTTAGTGTGAAATGTCAAAGCGGTGCAAATCTTGTTCCAGACGTTTTCTTTTACCGCTCTATTCCGATATATGAAAGACTTGGTGTCACGGTGTCTTGGTGTAAGACTTGATGCTGGGCAAAAATACGCAATTATTAATTTCTCTTTCAGGTTCAATTGCAAACGGTTGGCACTTCTGTGAAATAAAAGACACGCCATCCATACGTCATTGCCACATCCAAGTCCCTGATTGGTCAAAGTTCAACCAGGTGTAACTTTAAAGAAGCAATGAAGAAGAATAATCATTTACTGTCATTGTTATTTCAACAACGAAATTGGCAATGGCTACACGTTTTGTACATAGAGCCCGGAAATGGTTTTAAAAATGTGCGTAGCTATGCGTGAGCATGAGAGTTTTGTACACAGAAGCCCGAAGTGCGCATTCCAAGGGCCAACCCTTTAGACCCAGTCAAATGAACTGCAGCAAATCAGTGCAGTAAGACTTGGAGACTGGGAAAAAATGACCTCCTCAAGTTCAAACTGTCAATCGCAGTGGAGCAAAGGCTCTGTACGGTTTGTATCATGATTGGTTTTACCATGGCACAGTCTGCAGTAAGTTTAATACCCACACTTTTTCCAACCAAGATATGCATAAACCCATTCGTGAGCAGGCATCATAAATTAAAGCAGGCCTGTTGCATCAGTTGTTAATCACACTGAATGTCATGTTGTCAGGTAAGGCCAGGGCTCCAAAAACTGAACAAAGATTGGAAAGGCATTGCATAGTCTGATGAGTCTTGATTCATACTATGCAGTTTAGATCAAAGGGGGAAAAAAAACAACTTGTAAATTAAAAAGGAGCTCACTGGAGCCGTTCTGGCTGATGATGCAAAGGTCACATCAATATTGTGCAAATTCAAAACTAAAAATGTACACGGGTCTAGATTTACTTTGTAAAGTTTGAGTGTTCTTTGCATGCTTGGAATGCTTAAAGCTAGTTTTGTTTCTACGTGTCAGGCGGCGGTCCTCTATCTCCCCCTCTGGTGGCCTCCGCACGCAGTCACCAGAGTACTGAATCTCCTCAGGTGTCTCTCATCACTAATCATCCTCACAGTATTTAACCAACACCTCCAGCTCTGCTCAGTGTGAAGCATTTGTTCATTCCGTGGCAATCCTGAGCATTCATCCTCTTGTTTCTATGGTCTCTACCTCTGCTCTAAACCCCTGCCTGCCTGCCTGCCTGCCTGCCTGCCTGCCTGCCTGCCTGCCT
>BSAI01000030.1:2826308-2862048 GCA_036245035.1 Adrianichthys oophorus
CCTGCCTGCCTGCCTGCCTGCCTGCCTGCCTGCCTGCCTGCCTGCCTGCCTGCCTCGACCCTTGCCTGCCCCTGACCAACGCCTGCTCTGTCCTCGTCAAACCCATGCCGGTTCTGACCCACGCCTGCCTGACCACCGCCTTTGAGTAACGCCTTCCCTGCTTTCTATAATAAACACTGCAGATGGATCTGACTGCCTCTGACTCATTGTTACACTTTTTTCTTTAACATCCATTTATGAACTTGTGAAAACATATGACCTTTCTTGTCTAAATGTAACTTCTGCTGGGATTTACAAAAGTGTTTTCAATTCCTTTTTTTTTTTTAAACTTTGTGCTGGTTCAGGCATTGTGCCGTTGTGGTTGATTGTAAACACATGATCCCTGAATTGATACGTATTAAACACATTTTTGTTTGCCTTTATCCATAAATGCTGCTTTGAATGATAAACCAGATTGGAAGAATTCCTTCTGGATTACAGATTAAGATCAATTTAACAAATTGCAAGCTTGCGGTAAGAGAAAGCCCGGATGACTTGAGGTCACCCTGTTGATTGAACATTGTATAAAAAGTATACCAAGCTTGGTACAGTTTCAGTCAGTTGTACCTTTTTGTCTAATGTACAGTGTGTTTGAAGAAAAACTGTAATAACGGCACTTAGGATATTTCCTCCTTTTAGAAGACCTAATTTTCCTAAACTTTTATAAACTTATTCCAAAGCATGAATACAACAATTACTGAGTGTTTTCTGCCAACTAGTATTGTCTGCAATTGTTGCAAGACTGTAAAAATTCTTTTGACTTTGTAAACGTGACCAGAGAATCGAGCAAAAATCAAGTCCCATTAGTTGTCAAAGACCTAGGTGTGTGATATTTGATCTCTGCATTTGACCCATTTTCTGGGGGAGCGGTTAGCTGCAGATATAACTGCTCTTGGGACACATTTGGTGGTTGAACCCCACAATCCAATCCCTTAATGCTGAGTGTCAAGCAGGGAGGAATTGGGTCCCACTTTTTGACTTTTAGCATGACTGGACCATGTATTTGGACTCAAGACCTTCTAGTCTCAGGGTGGATGTTCTACCAGAAGACCACTGAGTTGGCTAGCTGTACAACTATCAGCACCTATTAGCTTAATAGCCTGACTTATAAAGGATCTTGGATGGTATCAGTGCAGGATTGGTTTTCTTTTTAAAAATAAAAACAGAATGGAGGGGCTGAAACTGTAGATAAATCCCTTACCGGTTGTTCTTCCAACCACTTGGAAATACAGATGTACTTTTAGTGTGTTTGCGTAACCACAAACATAAAGCATCAGTCACAGCAGCCGTACATCATAAGTACATGCAACTTATAAATATCTATTGATGCACTTATCGCACATACGACAATTGTACATTCAGTTTTCAACAATCCTCGTGGAATTGCAAAACACACCTGAGCTCCCCTTAAGATGCACCTTGAACCAATAACTCCTATCTAATAGCCTCCACCGACCAAGACAAACCAAAAAAAAAATCCCAGCACCTCATATGGGTTAATCCCTTAAAGACTTAAAGACCAATCAGGTTTTTAACATGTTATTGTAGCACTTTTATCACAATGCAGGACATATATAAAATAATTTAAGATTCAAATTGCATTTGTATTTACTTTTTCCAAAAATGATTAATTAGGAGCAGATTAAAAAAATGCAGTTTGAAAAGCTCTCAGTTGTGATGTTAAAACTGCGATGGGCGGCCCAAAGTCTCCTTGCTCCGTCCCCGTCTGATGCATCCACCAAACAGACAAACAGATTTATGTACGTCTTTGTTTTCCTCGTCCGAGCTGGCATCCGGCTCAAAACTGTAAGTCTAAACAGCCCAGATATTACTCGCCATTAATATTAGCTTGGGGTGTGAGGAGCTGTAAACTGGGTGGATGGAGGGAGGAGCTGGGGGAAGGAAGGCTGGTTGTTTTACGTGGCTGTTCCTTTTTCATTGTTTGTATTTGGTCGAAACCTCTAAGTTCTAAATGGTTTTTATTATTTATTATTATTATTAATTGTATTTTTTTTACATTTATTATTACTATTTTATTTTTTTAATGTAAAGCGCCTTGGGTTTCAAGGCGCTTTCCCAAGCGGGCCAAGGCGCTTTCAAGGAAAGGCGCTGTACAAATAAATAAAGTTTGAAGTTTGAAGCTAGTGGGAGAGTAAACAAAGGATTGATGGGAAATGAGCAGAGGCTTACTTCCCTGAGGGCGAGTTTCTGATGAACTCCATCCGCTCTGCAGAAACTATGTCCCAGAAAACAACACAGGTTTTTTGTATTTGGCTTTAAAATGGCATAATCATAATTAAAAGCCCACTGGGAACGCATTGACAATAGATCAAAAGATGATCTGAGTGGACAAATTTTAAGTTTGATGTTGAAGTTAGCATCTCTGATGCAGACTTTAGCTGTATACAGAACCCCAAAAGAGACACACTAAACACTTGACCAGATTCCCTCTTTTCCAAGCTAAGCTGGCAAAGAAAGAGATGACAAATGTGTGTACAGCTCGTTAAAAAGGTTCCAATTCTTGGTGTGAGCATACAATTGGGCTATTTCATTTTAAATGATAACTGGTGCACTGTGGCTCCCTGCATAACTTTTTTTCCGCCCTATGAACTTGCATTCCACTCATTATGCTCATGTCTGCCAGCCTCTACACACACTCCTACCATCTCCAATCAACAATAGACAGAGCCACATCGAGACAGGACTCCTCTCTTCTATTTGACCAGCTCAGATGTGGTGTTAGAGGCCAACATCAATCAAGGCTGTTACACTGCCAGCCCCTGCTGCTCCCACAACGCCACGGGGAGGTCTGAACGAACAAGTGTGTATGTGTGTGAATTTGCAAATAAGGGCAAGGAGAACAATTTAATAACGCCATGTAAGGCTGGGAGCATTACATTTCTATTCATAACCCCCCGGGGAGACACCACTCACACACAATGCGCCGCTACACTCCAGGACTGTAATGCAGAATCAGAGTAAATGCTACAGTGATTATGGTGGGAAAAATCATTATGCTTACCAAACAGCAGGTGGTGAGACACGGCTAAGTCCAAACCTAATCCTCTCACAACACCTCTGCTCAGGGGGGATGCAGGATATAATTGGAAATGCCTGCTTTTAATTACTCAGGTTTGACTTTGCTTTAAATTCAGTGGGCACTGATCAGGCATCCACGTCCACTACTCCATAGCAACAGCATCTAACATTTCTGCAAATGTTCTTCAAAAATCTGTGGTCATCTCAATGAAATAAGTCTATAGTAATGCTACATTCACAAACATGTCCAAGCGAAAGCTTCCAATGAAAAGTCTATTTAAACTTGTTTATTTGCACATTTCAGGGTTCCACTTTCAAAACTCTCACAGGTCACTATGCAAGTTTCTAAGTCTGTTTTCAGGCTCTGTGTACAAAGCACACAACCATTGAATTTGGGTCAGAACTTAACCCGGTTGAACTTTGACCAATCATGAACTCTGATTAGACAGTGACGTATGGGTAGCGTCCTTTTCAGAATGCTGTAGAACCAACCGTCTTTTGATGTGCATATTTATAAAAATGTATAGTTTGCGGATTGTACTTTATAGGTGCAGTTTGTGCCCGGCTGGAATGACACCAAGTTTTTCATACATCTGTAAAGAATTTTGAAAGAAAAAGCCTAGAGTAAATTACTTACATTTGCAACGCTTCAACACTTTGCACCAAGCCTCTTTCAACCATTGACTGGAATAGAGTGACCCCTCCACCCTTCGTGGTCCATATAGGAAGTTCTTGCTGGCTCAGAGAAGCCAAAATCCCATAGGCTTCTATTGAGAAATAAACAGCTATTACACAGTCATTATGTTATTCATAATCATCATTCTTGCTCTATAACTTGCTATAACTTACTATTTTTTATCGCAAGTTATTCAAGTTAGTTATTCAAGTTATAAACGGACCAATCAGATGCCTCAGTAAAAGCACCACTCCACCCCAACGTTTGATTGACAGATTCCCCTGATCCCAATTTAGTGGAAGGGCTGTGGACGCCAAACAAGCTTAGTCATGATTAGCGACAATAGTTGCCATAGAAACATTGATTCACACTGACTCGTACCAATCACTGTAATTTGGCTCCAACATGGCGACGCCATGTAAAAATGGCGACTGAATTGGCTTCATTTTGCTGGAGCCGTAGGTAAGGCATGTTTTATGGGTGATGTCACACCTGCTCCGTCCAATTCCTCATGTACAGTGAAAACTTCTAACTGGGACTACATACCCTAGTCTCGAGTAGCAACAGTCCAGTGTGAACGCCGAATGCTAAACTTGCGCTCAGGAATCCCCATTTAGCTCGTTTTTAAAACGCACGTCACATACCCAGTGTGTACATAGCATAAGAGATTTGAAGTGATGCAGCAGCAAAATACCATGAGTTGGCATTTTAGTTTAAAGGCGTTCCTCAGTCTGGCTGGACATTGGACAATGATGAGACTTGCAAAGGGAGCACACCATGATGTTCACCTTGGATACAGAAAACTTTAATGCTAAGATTTTCTTCAACCAAATGGTATTTTTATTTGTTTCCTTCAACCTTCATTTTGTGTAGAGTTCAATAAAATGTCTTCAAAAGTCGAGCTTTATTCATGTCCAGAGGGTGGCAAGGCTATTGGCAGTAAATAGAAGTAGCAACTCCCAATATGAGCAAATGTAGTTGGCTTTGTCAGTTTTGCCTTTGGCCTCCATGAGGCTAGAAAATACTCTCAAAGCTGAAAATATGAAAATCCTCCATTGAAAAATGAGAACTTTGGTTAAATAGGATCCCAATGATAAAGAAGAGGAAGGAAAAAGTATACAAAGAAGAAGCTAGCTTCAATTAAAGGGAAGTGGAGACAATATTGAGAGTAATATTGCAGCTATATGGTACAACATCATCAAATCACTTGCCTTAGGCTACAAAAAGGGTGCTGATAGGTCAAAATGTATGTAATTATAGTGGTTATTTTTGACCATTATCAGTTACACTGTGAATAATGAATGCAGGATCTTTGCTCAAAGCTGACAGTGGATTTTCTTTCTTATCACAGCCGATGCTTAAAACTGACATCAGAGATATAAAAAAAATGCAGAAATATGGAAAAAGAATTGAGTAGATGAAAAGAACAGGGCAATACATTCAGCAGAAGGTCAAACAAATGCAAATAGAGAAAGGGGAGAAATCATTAATTCAGAGATCTACACGGAGACGCCATGAAGAGAAGTAAAAAGGAGAGGGGAGGAATAGAAAAAGACTTGACAGAGCGTGAAAGAAGTATAAAATCTTGTGAGTATGGTTAGCGTCATGTCAAGAAATGTCAAAGAAACCCACATCTGGAGCCTGGGTTTTATGATGTAAGTAACTCGATGTCCTGCTCCTGTGTAAAGGTGCAGTTAAAAGAGCCGCCTCAGAAATCCTCTGAAGGCAGCTCTGTGATGCTAGCTTCTATAATTCTTTTGATTTTTAAAACTTTATATTGCCAAAAATCGTTTCCTCAGTGGTAGAACAGTTAAATCATGGAACAGAAGACAACAAAGTTGTGCAAATATCAATCTAATTTGCAATGCTTCATAAATCTGACTTTGAAAAATATCACAAGATATTATATGAAATTGAGAGAGGTCAAACATTAGGAAAAAAAATTGGCAAAAATAATCAAAAATACATTTTAAATCCAGAACCTGCATACTGCTGCTTATTAGCTTGAACTACTGATGTACATGTTTTGGTTTATTATTCACAATTTCCAAAGACTCAGATCTCCACCTTGTTATTGAAAAAAAAATGCTGCTGAAAAAAACAATTTTCTGACAGGTTTTCTCCTGCCAAGCCTATTTTTGAAGATATACAGTAATATGTAATTTTCAAGTGAAGTATCTCATGGAATATCTTTATGTATAAGAGTTTGTTTTATCACAATTTAAAGTTTTTTGGAAACGGTACTATTAGAATTTTAAATATATTTGGATATTTCCGTGGCCTTCGTAAATTTTACTTTGGATAACACAAGCAGGTGGAAAGTAAAGGATGGAAAAGAAATTCAGGATTTTGAGATAACAGAGGTGGACAAATCACGTTTTGTAACTTGAACTCTTGAACATTGGGAGGCATCTCAGTAGACAGAAATATAGTTAAAATTAGAAATAAATCAAAGGAATTCACATTCAAAAGTGGGGCAGT
Source organism: Adrianichthys oophorus (assembly GCA_036245035.1). Lineage (NCBI taxonomy): Eukaryota > Metazoa > Chordata > Actinopteri > Beloniformes > Adrianichthyidae > Adrianichthys > Adrianichthys oophorus. The sequence goes on from BSAI01000030.1 coordinate 2,832,544, forward strand.
CAAAGTGAGACTAAAGGGGTTGGGATGAATTCTAATTTTTCCCAGATGACAGGCTTCAGATAAGACTCAGAAGACTTTGAGAGGGACCGCTCTCCTCACAAGAATGTAAATACACCAGAACACAGTCATACCTCTGTATCAGTTCAACTACTATGACCCATAGCTAGTTGTGATGAGCAATTTCCAATGAAAATTAGCGATGTCTTCGCTGAACATGTCTGAAATGCCATTACTCATGCAGATATTGTGAAATCAGCCATTAGCGACAGCATCCTCGTGAAAGGTTGTCAGGGATCAGACTGAAATCCTAATTACGAAAGAGCTTCACCGCCGAAGCAACCAAAAGGACAACATAGCCAGAGGTGGTCAACTTGCAATTTGAATAAACATCCCAGGTTCATCCACTGTATGCAAAGCACTAAAAATGTTCGTCCTTTAACAGCTTGGTTATTTTCTGCTTTGTAGTCAACTAAACAAAATGTGATTTATTGTTACCACTGGTGCATTAAAGCATAAAAAACATCAGCAGCAATGTTCTGCACATTAACTATAATAATGTATTATACCCAAAAGGTTGTTCATTTGTAGGAAAATTGTAAAAGGCTGTCTTTTTTTAGTACTTTCCAATTAAAAGTAAAAACTTTGACATTATTTTTTCTCTTTTACAAGTCGTGCAGGAGTTAAAAAAGATTTACTATTTTTTACTCTACTTACACTCTACTGGTTCCAAACAGTCAAAATCCTATAGACTTCTATTTAGAAATAGACAGTTATTAATATATTTATTTATATTTATTCATCAAAATAACCATTCTTGCTCTGATACTGTCTTATCATCTAATCCTATTTTTTTTAAAGATATTCTTTCTTTATCATAAGTTATAAACTGGCTGATCAGAAGCGTCAGTAAAAGCATGTGGTGTCCGCTGGCCCCACCTCAAACATTTGATTGACATATTCTCCCGAGCCGCTGTCAGTGGAAGGGTTGTGGATTTGGAACAAGCTCACTCACGATTGGCGACGGTAGTTCCCATATAAACGTGACTCAGACTGACTTGGACCAATCGCTGTCGTCTGGGTTCAGGATATGTTGATTCCTGGCACATATCAGGAAGCAATGGTAACGGATTTGGCTTCATTTCATGAGAGATACGGCATTTTCCATGGGTGACGTCACACCTCGATTTGTCCATTTTTTAAAATTCACTGATGGTATCATGAACTCAACAATGTACTGCTCTATACTGAAGGAGGAGATGCTGCCATCACTCCGTGCACTTGGTGGTCGTGCACTTTTCCAACACGACAATGATGTAAAACACACATGGAAAGCTACTGTTGCATTTCTGAAGAGGAACAGTGAAGGTGATTGAATGGACAAGTACGTCTCCTGATCTGAATCCAATGGAACACCTGTGGGGAATTCTGAAGCAACAAGTTGAGCATCACTCTCCATCCAGCATCCAGTCCCTGAAAGAGGTTCTTCTTGAAGAATGGAAAAAGAGAGAGGATGTGATATGTCTCCGACTTGTTGATTCCATGCCTGGAAGCCTTGGTGCTGTCCTTCAATATCACAGAGCTCATACAAAATACTAGATGTAGTAGTTTTTAATGCAGGGTGTATTCATTTTTGCTTCAACCAATTTGAAGAAAAACTGAAGATTTTGTGATCTAAGTTAAATTATTCACCTTCATGTCATGATTTGGAGGTAAATAAGTGTTCAATAAAACTCATCCTTGTGGAAAGTTTGGAAATTGTCGTTTTGTTCATCGTGCTACTGATTAAATTAGTACTTTTTAAAGAGGGTGAACTAATTTATGCTGAAGAATGTATGTCATAGCTAAGTTTGACACATTTGCCTTAATTTATATGTTTAAATTAGCCTGCGTCTAATGAACAACCCTTGTGTTTGTCATTATTCTGACTTCAATGTGATGAAAGTCCATTAAATGTGTGAAAAAATTTCCTAAATCTGATAAAACTTTGAGCTAATTTTAATCAACTGTAGTTTTACATTCCGTACACCATGGATGCATCCCCAAAGTGTAAAATTCAAATACCACAAGGCAGAGATGCCAAAATTTAAAAGCTAATTGCTGCATAATTTTTTGAAATATATACAGAGGAATTCTTCGAACTAGCTCAGTGAAAAAAAAAAAACACCTGGATTCTCATTTTGATGTGCAAATCTGTTCGTTGCAGGGCATTAACACATCTTCCGGTTTTAGATGAGCTTTTAACTTCCTCAGTCTCAGTTTTATAAAAAACAAACAAACAAACAAACAAACAAATATCTCAGCATTTACTTCTGAAAACATATTAAAAATAATGTTACTTTCTGCAAGAAAAACATGTATTTATCTTGGAAATGTATGTTATGATGAATTATGGAACCAAGTTTTGTTGGTGAAATGGAAGTTGACCATCAAATTTGTTCAGGTTGTAGAAATGCTACCCACTTCTGAACTATCATCATTTGTCCCAGACTTCATTACAAGTCAAGCCTGTTCGATGACTTCGGGCTGGCATTTTATCCCTAATGTGCGGCTCTGCCTCTCACATTAAAAAGGGATTTCACGTGCCTGCACATACATCACATGATGGTCGAAAAAGTAAGTTCGACAGCAAGTCAAAAGATGGTCCATCACATGAGGAATGACTGAAAGGCCCACTAATACACGCACATTAACGCAGCCGCTGTGTGTTGAGTCCTAAAGATGATTGAGTGTGATAGTTCAAGCCTTCATCCCAGGCTGGTACACACCTTTAAAGACGTCACAAGGAGTCCGTTTTTTTTACACCTCTCCTTGATACTCTAAAAATTTCTTCACAGTTACATTTTTTGGAAGCTATTGTACACGTAGGTGTTCTTCTCCGTACCCAAAATTACTACTCAGAAGCTGTTTGAGTGTTTTGTTTTTGTATGTAAATCTTCCCAAGTATGACTTCTGTGGAAGAGGTAGCAATTAAGGGTGTTGGAAAAAAATCGATTCAGCAATATATCACAATATTTAGTTTGGCCATACTTGTATCAATTGAAAAGGCTGACAAGACGATATTCAATTCATTATTTCTGAGCGTCCTTCAGCGTCTTACTTTCATTTTCCACCTAAAGCCCCAACCGCTAGGTGGCAGCACTGCACATTGAGCCTCTGTGAGCGGCTCTACACCGCACCAGAAAATGGAGCTGCATCGCTGCATTGACTGTCATGTAAATGAAGCATCTTGGCTACATTCAAGCACTCTCCTTCATGCTGTCATGTTGCTTCATCACACTGAAATGTTTCTAAAAAGAATTGGCTTTCCCCCCCCTTTATTTTCCCCCCTCCTGAACCATTTAAATGTCAGATTTAGCAATGCTGGGGGAAAAAAACAGCACTTTATTTCCTAAATCATACTTTTAAAACCTCGTTGGTTAAGACACATTTGTTCTGGGGTTTTTTTGCAATGAAAAATATTTTGTTGTGGAATTCAGACAATGTTGACTGTTGCCTTTAAGAACAAATAATTCTCAATTATTCAAAAGAAAAGCACCATGAATTTGGTTGAGTAAAAGCAACTTGTATATGAGGTACAGTTGCAGTGATTAACAGTGTGATCATTTAATAAAATAAATGTTACCATTTTGTTACAATGAAAGATGTCTTCATATCCAAGTAGAGTTTTTTTTCTAAGTCATTCTCTTGGGAAAAAAGAAACATTGTTCTGGTACCATCTTGGGATATATCATGGTGTATATCATATTGTGAGACACATATCAGGATATGTATCGTGTGCCCACATTCTTGCAATACGCACCTAGTATCAACAATTTGAGTTATTGAAGCTCCACAAGGCTTTAAATACGGCTCTAATATCACGCAAAAAAAAAAGTCTTACTCAACCCTTTAACACCGGACATGTCACCAGCGTTATCTAAATAACACAGTTTTTGACAAAAGCGTAAATCTTTGACCAAATCACCATGATTCAGCAGATTCTAAAGTGGCGAAAAGCATTTTTTTATAATCGGCTTTGCACCAATATGCAATACAATACTAACATAAAGTGTTTCATACTGATGCAAAGTCGCTTTTCTTCGTGATACAACCAGCTGAATTTTGTTGATTTCCATTAAAGTGTTGTACTGTAAAGTTCATATCAGCGCAAAGCTGCTTTTCTCTGCATCAGAATCTGTTGACTCACGATTTGAACAACGATAATTGCATTAACAGTTGAAGGATTACGGCAGCCGAAAGAATGGCGAAACTGCTAGTATAGATATAAATAAAACAAACACCCCTCTCACCCTCCGCAGGTGGTACCTCACCCCAACCTCGGGTCCTCAAAGGCCTGGGAGCTTGATGGTCCTGTGCAGTATCTTAGCTGTTCCTAGCACTGCACTTTTCTGGACTGAGATGGCTGAGGTCTTTCCAGGGTCCTGCTATAGCCACTCCTCCAGTTTGGGGGTTAAAGCCCCGAGTGTTCCAATTACCACGAGCACCACCTTCCAAGCTTTCTCCAGTTCTTCTCTGAGTTACTGGTATTTCTCAAGTTTCTCACATTGATTCTTCTTGATGTCACCATCGCTTGGTACTCTTACATCCACCACAACAGCTTTCATGTATTCATGCATCTTCGATGTTTCATCCTGGATAGTACTTTCCACACTCTCTAGTCCTTGGCCTCCTTCCTTGTGGCTAGCATACAGTCTCAGGGTGCTGGATTTGGGATGGAATCCTCCATGTACGGTGAGGAGCTTTCGTGTCTTAGCATCTGTGGTCTGTATCTCCGACCATCTGATTATTCCTGCAGGGTATCTGATGACTGGCTTTGGTAACTGTTTATTGCCCGGGTCTTGTTCTTTCCATTGCGCTGGCTTCTCTGGACTTGCCTTACTTGTTGGAGCTATTTTGCTGTTGCAGCTTTCCTTGTTGCCTGCTCTTGGTTGCCATTTGCCTATGGAATTCCAAGGTACTTGTAACTGTCCTCAATGTCTGCCATTGTTCCTTCTGGGAGTGAGACCCCTTCAGTGTGGACTACCTTGCCTCTCTTTGTCACCATCTGACTGCATTTCTCCAGCCCAAATGACATCCTAATGTCAGTACTGTAGATCCTGGTGGTGTGGATCAGGAAGTCAATGTCGTGCTCGGTCTTAGCATGTAGCTTGATGTAATTGTTGTGGAATATTTTCTGAAATCTGAATGAGAGAACCAAACTTAAGAGTATACACAAAGTTTTAATGAACAAAAGTAAAAGAATATAGAGAGTAAACGTTGATCAGACGTGTAGAGGAGATTCAAAGGGAATGTCCCAACTTTGAGGGGCACACCGCCTTTTTATAGAGATGCACAAACAAATTTGCACATTTCGTGACCTTTAGACCTGCTGCATCTAAGTTTCACACTTACATGTGGCGAGACAATTTTAGTTAACACTTCTCTAAAAGAACTGGTTCAAACAGGATGTGTTTCTGCTTTTACTAAGGTCAGCTCTGGGTTGCTAGGTGCCACTGAGCAGATTCCAACAACTGAAACAGGAACATATCTGCAGAAACACAGTGACACATTGGATCTCCAATAAAGTTACAACAGAAGATATAATGAATGAAGATTATTAAAATTAGTACAATAAATTGAGTGTAATAGGAAATTCCCATCACACCATCCATGTAGAGGAGGTGACTGGTTGCTCCATTCCTGAGTCGGTATCCATAGCCAGTCTTGTTGCTTATTTGGCTGAGGGGGTTCAGACCTATGCAGAACAGCAGCGGGGACAGAGCGTCTTCTTGGTAAATGCCACATTTGATGGACACTTGTGCAAGTGGCTTGCTATTGGTTTCAAGGGTGATTTTCCACAACTTCATTGAGTTTCCTATGAAGACTCTTAGAGTCCTTAGAGTCCTGTTGTACAGCTCCAAGCCTTCAGTGATCCATGTGTGTGGCATTTAGTCATTGGTTTTCTTGTAACCAATCCAGGCTGTGCACAGGTTGGTGTGTCATGACCTGCAGTCTTGAGGGATTGTTCATTTGCACTGCCAGGCACTTGTGGAGTGCAGTGAGCTTCTTAAGCCAGTATGCATGTATCATGTCAGGGCCCAGTGCAGTCCAGTTTTTCATACCTGAGGCTCTTGCTTGGATTCTGTTCAGAAAGGTTGCTGTGTTCTTTTCTGAGAGAAACCAACCATTGAGCATTGCTGTTAAGTTCTGTCTCTTTCTCACATATCCTTTTCCAGTACTGTTCAGTTTCCAGCCTTGGTGGGTCTGTTTTGACCCTGCCACTGAAAGTACACTTTCGCAGGTTGAGATGCGTACAGCCTGTTTATCCATCTGGCTTTATTGTCTCTTGTACTTCTTTAGGCGACTGATCAAGGACATGAGCCTTTGTTTGGCAGTGTCCAGGGCTTCAGCTATGGGCATCTGGCTGGATCTCTTAGACACTTGCTTTTTCATTGCAGCTCTTTGAGCCTCTTTCATCTGACTCACTTCCAGCATAATGCTAATATACATAATGGTGCTTTCAATCAATAAAAAATAATAATCATCACACTTTTGGACAGTGATTAATGATGATTGACACAATACTTTGCTTGGTTAGTTTTATACAACACTATGCGGCTTTTGAACAAAAAGAAAGGTCTGAAATGTTTTAATTTGTAAAGTGTTAACTCAGCTATCACAGAAATGTAATTTGTGTGCACAAAACACATCAACAGTAAGATAAGCAGAACTCTAAAGAACTGTTCCGGTTTGTTTTGTTTTCAGTATTACTACAAGAAAACAAAGCCACTGATATTCAGCCATAAAAAACAAACATTGTGTTTCTACACGTCAAATGGTCCGGGTGAACACTCAAATTTGATTGGCTGCTGGATGTTGACGCACACCTAAAAAATAAGTTCCAAATATTCTTTATCACTGCGCAGCCTTCTTTAAAACAACCTTTTTGCATCATCTTTTGGACAAAAAGAAGCAGTAAGAGGTGAACTTTCTCTCTGATCTGATGCTTTATTGAACGTATCTTGATGATCAGCAAATATATCACTTTCCTTTGCCAATGCAGTCACGTTCTGCCGGCCCAGTGACGCATTGCGTTCACGTCTTACTGTGACAACAGGCCGTACCACCAATCAAATAGTCAACTTTTTGTGAAAAAGCAATCTAAGCCAAAAAATAACAAGAACAAAGTACAAAAAATTTATTGAATTTGTATTTCTTTTGTAAGTGACCATGTTATAAGCGGGATAGTGCCTGACGAAGTATGTATTTTCAGAATTAACGCTCGCCATGGAAACCTGAACCACCCGATGCAAAGCAGAAGACTGTCGCTTCTGATGTGTAGTTTATCGAATTAATCTGTGTAAATATATTTCAGCGTGTTAACTTTTTTCAAAAATATATATATATTTACTTTATTTTCTTTTTTCTTAAAAGTTTATTTTCAGTAAATATAGCATATTAAAGAAGACAGGTAAGCTCCAGATGCCGCTGCACCAGCTTTGATTGATTGACTTTTGTTTGTAAAAAAAAAATTAAATAAAAAAAGAACATTAAAATGAGTGCTTTCTAAAAAAAATCTATTCCACCTCCATTGCTATGTGATTAACTCTAGGCAAGATGACTGCCAAAAAGCACAAAAAAACCACCATCAAATTTATGCAGTGAAAGATCTGTCAAATGACAGGTTAACTTTATTTGCTTTATTTGTACGTATGACGAACACACCTTCAATCAAAATGTAATTTTCTATCTTTTTTTTGTAAGTAATATATTCTTCAGAAAATGCTATACATCAATAAAGAAGTTTCCATGAATAAAACTAAAAAAGCAGAGAAATGTTGACACAAAAACAAGTAAAAAGTGGTTATATGCAGTGTTCCTTCGTTTATTGCAGATTTATTACATTATAAAAAATAAAAGCCAATCAGGATTCAGAACATAGAAAAGTTGCAGTGAAAAAAATTAGTGAGGGTGAAGAGCAATATAGTGAAGGACCATTGTAATCGTAAAAACCGGAAAATATTGTACTTTCATCCATTCATTCATTCATCCATCTATTTTCTATACCAGTTTGTCCCTTTTGTGCAAACGTCCAAAATGCGTTTCAAAATTGCATAGTCAGAAATCACTTTTTATAAAATCATAAAGCAAACGCCACTTATTATTTTAGAATTAGCTAATCTGACTAAAACTGGAATCAAAACCATTATTTTTTTTTATGAAAAAATAATGTCTTTATTCTAATGTATAATTTATTATCAACATAACTAGTTATAGAAATCAGCTATGTCCTCTTCACAAAGAAAAGGCAGCTGGCGATTGCAATCTTCATTTCTCCAGGTGAAGTCCTCCCTGTTAATCACTCCACAGTGGTTGGAGGGAGATTTTTCTGGGACGTTTCCGTCTTTCCAGTTGCTCCAGTTCACCATCCTGTCTCTCCAGATCCAGAATCCAAAAAGAACGCTTTGCCTGAGGCCGATCCACAAAGAGAGTGGGGCATTCGCGTCAAACATCGATTGCTTTAACCACGTGCTCACAGCTTCCTGATCACTTTCATCCTCGATCCACAACAGCCGCGAGTGCTTCGTTTCACAGTATGTTAATGCCTCGTCCCAGCTTGAATTCTGTTGAATAACTTTAATTCTTACTTTGCCTGAAAAGAAAAAAAAAACATTTAGAGATTTACTTCCAAATTATATATATATTTAAAAAAGTCTAACAAGGGGTAAAATTATTTTTGACTTTTTTTTCTCAGATAGTGTGCCCTTTAAAAGAGAATGAAAAGTTAATGACAGCAGATGAATCCATGAAAGTTAAATTTAGACAAAGAGTAAAGGAAGGAGTGAAAGTGCCACGATCAATGAAATTATTTTTAATGGTTTTTTTTTTTTTTTTTACCTTTGGAGCAAAGTGCACATCTTTCGCTGTCACATGTCTCAGTGGATAAGAGTTTTGAGCTAATATTTTGAAGAAAGACACAGTTGCCAGGTTGGAGAAATGCATTCCACTCTCTGAACAATGAACATTTTTGATTTGGCCACTCCCATTGGTCATGCATGAGTCCAATCCAGACAGTTTCACCCTCACTCCTATTATTTGCTAGATCATTTTCCTCAATGCTATTAATTTTTGCTAAGCCATGATAATTCTCCTTGCAGTACTGCAATGCCTGACACCAGTCCATATGTCTTTTGATGAGCATATATCCGTTGCCTGCAAAGATACAAGAAATATAGCTTAGCAGTTTCTGTAGGATCAAACTACTTTTTTTTATTGAATATATTGTAACATTAATGAAAGTCATTAAAGTTAACCCTGTGAGTGTACTTACTCGTTTTACACATGAACAACTTCCTTTCTGAACAATTAAAGCCCTGCCATTGTCCTCTTTCCAGGGCTTCACATTGTTGGCAGTCTCTGTTTGCTATAACACTCGATCTATTGAATGTCACCTGAGTCCCATCTGACCAGGTGCTCCCTTTTTTTTTTTTTTTCTCCAAACCTACCCAGAACCCAGTAATACAAGGGCTGGTTTTTTTCCAACCATTGGCCACAACGTCCAGATGTTCTCTATCAAAGAGGGTGATTAAAGATTGACCGATGCTGCTGCAATGACTCTGAGCCTCTTTTTGTGTGTAATGGTCAGTCACATGTAAAAAAGATTGTAGGCGATCCCTTGCTGATATAAATTCAAAGAGTCCTAAAAAAACAGAAAAAAAAGATTAGGGACCTCAAAATGACATTTTTAATTTACAAAGTTTTTATCCTGAAATTACAGTTATTAAACTTCCTAAGAAAACAGTTACACTTGTATTTTTGTATTTACATGTATAAAAAAATATGAGTTTACCTGCATAGAGTACGAATAACACAAGGGCCTTCATCACTAGTGATCAAAAAGCTTAAGAAAAAAAGAAAAAGCAGGTTATAAAAGACAGCGATGTTGACTGAAAGGTAGACTGCATGGAAACAATATTGCAGTGGAATGTTTTTTCATTCTGAAATCTTTCTTAAGACTTTTTATAAGCAAACAAACTGCAAAAAACTTCTTGTTTACTAAAGCTTTTCCAAATGTTAAGTTTCTTACCTTTTTACTGTTGAGGTCAGAGTGCTGTCACAGTCCCTGAGCAGAAGCCAGCGTTTTTATTTGATGCCTCATACAAAGTATCCACCTGTTTGTCTGTCTGTCCTATATGGCGCAATGTTAATGGTTAACCAAAAAGGATAGATTTGCATTGAAATAACATCATCTTTCTTGTTACACATTTACCAAGGAGGAAGAAGTTTTTAACACTAATCCAGGTAGCAAACAATAAAAAAAAAAACAATTTGTTTCCCTCCTTTTCTTTGCTATGCACAAAGTGCAAAAACTTACAGTAATAGTGAGTACTGTATCTTCTACACTATGAGGTGCACTTAAATGCATTTTTTTCTATCTAAAAATGACAGTGTGCCTTACAATCTGTCGCCTGTCTATATGGATGCATTCTGTTTGTGTTTACTAATGTTGAAGAGATTTTGAGAGGTACACGGCGCTCTGTCAAAATGGCTTTTTTACGAGTTGCAAAACAAGGTCAGGTGTTATTTGCTACGTTCCCATGGATTATGAAATTGCACAAATTTGATTTGTCATAATACATTCACCTAATGGAAACACAACAATCTTGAAAAAACGTATGAAAAAAAAGTTGTTGCACTTGGAGGAAGGTTTTTATTAAGCATTTCGAAATTGCCATAATTTGCAAAACTGCAATGGAAACACTTTTTTCAAATTAAATGAGTCACAAGGTCAACAACCGGATCCCACACTTAGCTTAATAGTGGTTTGTTTTTTTCCAAGTCACTGTCTTGCAAAAAAGGTTGGGTGTTTTTGTATATATGCTAACGCGGGTAATGTATAACATGTTTTAAACAAGTTCTTGAATTACTGTGAATGCAGTTGATAAAGTCTGACAGATGGACTAATCTCGGACTCTTTTGTCAGAGGTGCAACTTAAAAAAATGGATGGTGTGCCTTAAAATCAGGTACCCCCTATTGTGAAAATTACTTTAATTAATAATCAACTTTGAAAAAAAAAACAAAAACAAAGGTTCACTATGGTTCCCCTGAAGAGCAAATCACATTCACAAATCACTTGACATGAAACAAACAAACAATACAAAAAATGAAATTTAATTGTAGAAATGATAACAAAAGTTCACAAACCAGAAATAAATAAACGAAAAACTTTTCAGAAAAGAAAATTGAATGAAACATTTCAAAAATCACGACGACAATTCAAAAAGTAAAACAAATATTTAAAAATAAAATTACATTTTAGAAATGAAAACAAAATCCCAGAAACGAAAACAAACAAAAGAAAACTTTTCCAAGAATATAATGAAATGAAACATTTTAAAGATCACAATGAAAATGTAAAAAACCAAAACAAGTCAGCATATCTGTTGTTTTGCTCCTATGAATCCTTTCAGGTGCAGATATGTCAGTTTTGACCAACACATTGATACATTTCATTTTTTTCGGGAATTCCAAATGTTTTGAAATGTACTTTGAATTTTTTTTTTTTTTTCACATGTGCAGCGCATATTTGACTGTATTGGTCGTTTGTTTTCTGCTTCATCATAGTGACTCTTTACCGTAGGGGTTTCATGCTTCATTTCTTGCACAGTTTCAGGCCCATCACTCTTGCAAAAACGGTCAGATTTATGTTTATTTATTTTAAAAAGGCTGTTTTTTTCCTTGTAGTTGTGGTTTTAAAGTTATCTAACATTTGGAGAATGGAATGCTTCCTTATCTGAATCTTCCAAAAAATAATATCTATTTGTATTAAATCTTATTATTAATTTAAAGGAATTTTGAAATGTGCTTCTGTTCTCTAGATATTCCAGTCTTTTAAAGTGTACGTGGTCTTTGTTTTATTTATTCCGCTTTGGTCTTAGGCCTCAAATATCTTGAAGAAAAGTCAAGTTTTTTTATTTCGTTTTTTGTGTTAATAATAGTTTGCCTCACTTTTTAAAGAAACCCATGAACCCATCCAACCTGAAACACACGTTAAATATTTTACCTCTGTTGTTTAATTTTTATAAAACTGAAGCAAAAATAATACAAAAAAATGACTGATGTATGTTTTCAGAATTGTGTCACTTTTTACTCAAACTTTTGAATGTAAATAAAACTTACAGCCTCCAGTACATAATATTAAAGTGGTCAAGATGAGCTCAATAAGCTCAAACAATCAAACTATTTTTCATATTTTTTCTGCATTACATTTTTTTTTGCATGTGATTGGTGTGAGGGCCTTTTTTCAATCCAAATGTTTACATCCAATTATAGCAACACTAGTTAAAACATCAATTTCTACTGCAAAAGGTAAATAAAAAATGTAAGGGTGCAGCTTCATTCATTCATTCATTCATTTTCCAATCCGCTTTATCCCTTCCGGGGTCACGGGGTTGCCGGAGCCTAACCCGGCTACTCATGGGCGAAGGCAGGGTACACCCCAGGACTGGTCGCCAGTCTGTCGCAGGGGCCACAATCACACACCCATGCACACTCACATTCACACCTAGTAACCAATTAACCTATGAAGCATGTTTTTGGACAGTGGGAGGAAGCCGGAGTACCCGGAGAAAACCCACACATGCACGGGGAGAACATGCAAACTCCACACAGAAAGGTCCCCCAGCCAGGAGCGCTAACCACTGCGCCACCGTGCAGCCAGGGTGCAGCTTCACACCAAAAATAGGTTAGCATTTAGTCCTTTGGAAAATGTTTGCTGCATATGGAAGCAGATAACAGGTATGCCGTCACCATAATTCCTTTGTACGCACTCATTTGAATTTCAAATTCAGTTTTTTTTTCTTTTGGAAATATGGGCAGCTATAACCAGGTTTACAACACATATTGAGAATGCAGATGTTTGGTTCAGTAAAGGTGACGGAGACAGAGGGAGGCGCATATTAAACGCATGTAATACAACACAAACAGGAGCAGATGCATCATACACAGCTACAGATAATACAAAAAATACTGAGAGAAGTCATCACTCAGCATCTTTTTTTAGTAAAAAATAAAATACAACTTGCATATATAAGTAAAAAAAAATTATGCTTTAAATCCATTTACATGTGGAAAGCATTCTGTAAACATCCCCCATTTTTATGGACTCAGGGAAAGCAGAGCACTCACGATGAATGCTCTCCTGAGGTGACTCAGAGCAGGTTAACACAGCGCGCTCCGATGGCAAACCCCCTTGTGTGGGAATGAGGCCACGGTGACCCTGGGAACCAGAATAGTGGAAGAAAGCTTTTAAAATAAGGAAGAATCTCAACTCGGTTTAACAGCAGGTGATATCATTTTACCGTGATGAGTGCCGAGAGACTTGAAAGCAGGACTGTAAGACCTGTGTGTTTATATGAGGAAGTATGCTGCAGTTTCTCTAAAGCCTTAGAACTGCCCTTACGGGTAAATATGGGATGGCTGTGGGTGAAAAATGGGCAAATCTGTATGCAGGTGGACTGCTCGAAAAATCAAGATCTCAGACCGCTGAAGTAAAAATGTTCAAGCACATTTTTTTCGACGGGCATGCTGAAGGTGATTGGTCGTAGTGAACACTTATACGACTAGTAAGAGTGAGTAAGGGTAGGTGAGATGCAGGCACGTCGTATGGATTTAAAAACATGTTTTTAACTCCTCAAATCCTGTGCACTGAGCGACAAGCCATTAGTGCCGTCCACGTGATAAGTGTGTGCAGCCTGACTGTTAAAACTAAGCAAATTAGACAAAGTGCAGTTTGTGTGGGCATCCTACGGGCACTTACTGTACGCACGTACTGTACGCATCAGCTGCACGCCCAGTGCTGACAGCAAGGAGCCAAATCAGAGTCCCCGACTGGTCAACGTTAAACTGGTTTCACTTTTAATGTGGGTTCAGTGGCCACGCATTTTATATGTAGAGCCCGAAAACCGACTTAAAAAGTTGCATAGCCACGTGGAAATGCAACATTTTAAGAATGTGGAAAAATGTTGAAAAAAGAGTGGATGTCTGGAAGAAATACAGCAAAGTGTAACCGTTCCAGTTCCCAATCATTCATTTGCACATTGCATAATTTGTAGATGAAGCAGATGTTCTTTAAAATAATGTGTGTCCAGCGCAGGGGCATGTCAAGGCTGAGTGGGGCATAGCTACAGATGGAAGAACACTAGCATAGTTTTTGACTTTACCTGCAGCGGTTGTGCAGAAGCAACTTCCAGATTTACGCCCCATTAAATGTCAACATGTACATGGGACCACTTCAGCGCTGCTAGGATGCTATTTTCCTCCAGTTTTTGTCAGTAAAACAAAGAAAATGTCTTGTTTTGTTTAGGAGGCCGCACAGTCATGCAAATGCAAAAAAAAAAAAAGAAATCTTTAAATTCCTGCAGCTTAACTGGGGTTCTACTTCCCCAACTGTTTTCTTTAAAAAAAAAAAAAAAAAAAAAAAAGAATTCCTCTGGGGGCTATTTCCGTCTGAATAATGTGCTACAACAGAAATTCACTATGTTTGACTTTCTTTTTCCTTTCATATTTTCTTGACAGCAAGTTGTCAGGCAAAGACTCGGTCGCCATAGAAACAGGACAAGTAACAAATGGTTATTTCTTGTTAGTCTGCTTAGTTAAGCCTTTTAAATATCTTGTGAGTATCAAGATCATGTTTTTTCAGACTCCTTCTGCTTGTTCCGCGCACAGATTTACTCCCTTGTTGTTGGAAGGCTTGATCTTATGGGAGTCCCCAGAGTTTTCAGTCTAATGGAAAGGCATTAAACATGGCTGTGGCATTTCTCTAAGGAGTCGTGTCAAAGAGAAGTCAACAGGTGTCAGGAACAACAAGTGGGGAGAGATTGAAGTCAGCTCGCACTTTGGGGTGAGGAGGTGGAGAAAGAGGAAATAAAAGAAGAAAGGAGTCATAATGATTTCTGGAAGGGAAGGAAAATGCCAGATTTAGGTGGAAATATGATAAAAGTGTGAGAGTTAAAGAGAAAAAACAAGAACAAAGGAGTTAAGTTACTTCTGTAGAACACAAGAATGAGAAGAGATAAAGAAAATGAGTGGGTGCTGTTATTTCTATTGAGTGAAAGAAAAAATCTTTAAACGAAATATATAAAAACATAGAAAACCCCTTTTATTACACTCTTATGAACCTTTTTTTGTAGGCTGATGATGGTTCTCCTTTATCCAGGTAACATCTTGACGTTAAGTCATGGTGTCTGGACTTAAAGTCTTCTTTTTTGGGGTTAGGGTTAGGGATCAGTCTCAGCTGAGCCTTCTGGATGCAGCCGTGCGTGCACTCACAGCCACACCTACAGGAAGTGAGCTCAAAAAAAAAAAAAAAGGATATATAAACAAAATACTAAACACTTGATATTTGTAAATAATGTGCCAGAGTACCTGAACCTATGTTAGGTGAGTGGAGGCCTCCCCCTCACCGTACGTCAAGGATTTTCTTCATGTCTGCCTTCCCTTTTCTCCCATTCAAACTTTTAACCTCTCTTGACATGAAATGCTGCTGATAGGGGTCTGTCTGGTAAAATTAAATGAGATTGTCCATCTGACTGCCTCCTCTTAGCTCAGTTGATGTTTTTCTGCCTTTTATTGATTGGAATAGTAATTAAATTGTGTTTTTTTTAGAATTTATTTTCAGTCTTTGTCTCCAAACTGATGCAAAAGTGTTTCTTTTCTTCTTCTTTTTACAACTTTTCATCATTTCTTCCTTTTCGCCGTTATGAATCTTTCACTTTTTGCCTCCATCTCACCTTTAGGTTACACTTCATTGCTTTGCTATTCAAAAAGCGTCCATGATCCAGGAAAAGTGCTGCAGAGACGTTGTTGTTCTTGTGGTTGAACAGCTGTACTGTGCCTGTTCCGCCTGTCTGAGATGTTTTTCCTGCACAGCTGACTGAGTCCGATCTGCTCTGAATCCAGGTCATTTTGTGTGATGCAAATCTCCAAGTCTCTGCTGAGAGTTGGCCGATTTGTAATATATCTGAGGGAGTCATCTTTTTTCTTTTACTTTTAACAGCTCTGACTGTGGCATCTTTGAGAATAGCTCCGTTTTGGACTCCACATGAAAACTCCAAATCATTCATTTCCTTTTGCTTCGGATCTTTACATCTTCATCTCCATTCTCCTCTCTTCGCTGTTGTTGTGTATTTAGTCATTTGTGACCCACATTTTCTCAGCTCTTACAGTGTGTGAAAGCCTTTACAGATTCCATCAAACACGTAAATGTACTACTGCCTTTGTTATTTTCGAGGGATACAGCCTTCCACAGCATGTTGTCAACTTCAGGTTAATTTTTCTGTTTAAGGTTCTCAAAAAATTACCTATAAAAACTCATTAAAAAACTTTTGAATGGAGCAAAAACTACAGCTTTTTTGGAACATTGTTGAGGAACAGCACCAGCGGTTCAGATGTTAGAGATGGAGGTCTTGGCCATAAAAAATTGTGCTTACAAAAATACCAACTTGTGCATCAAAGTTAACAGTTGTGCTTGTGGCCCCATTGTTTTTGAAGGGTTCCAAGGGGAAGCGATATCACTGTTTTGTTTGGGAATACTTCATCAATGGATTGCGTCAGTTCCAGTTTGTTTTTTTAAACAAAGAATCTTTGTGAAAAGAGGTGCGTTTGAAGAATTCAATAATTTACATTGAAATGGTCTTCACTTAAAAATGAAATTTAAGCTTGATCTGATCCATGAATAAAATTTCTATAAAAAAAAATAATACATTTATGAAAAACAAGGTTCCAGTTTGATGAGAAAAAAAGGGGGAAGACATGCTTTTTTGAAAATAAAGTCGGTGGTGCAAGCCTCCATCCACATTACATGCTAACGAAATCCATCATTGCGGTCATTTATGGTGATGCCACAACACTTTAGTTTATCATAGGAATCCATGGGCCATAATGCGTTTGGACCTCAGTAGTTAAACTGCTGACGGCGTAAACGTCTCTCTCACCAGAAATCCACTCCTTTTGGGTCTATAATCTTCTTCTGAAGAATCCCAGTTTCATGCAAATTCTTATGCCTATAATAAAAACAACGTTGACTCACTAATACACTTAATATTTCCTTATTTGTGAAAGCATTGCTGAAGTAACCACTTATAGTGCACTTTATGTCTCTCATTCTGAAACACGATATTTGTTCTTTTTTTGGTTGTTGTTCATATTGTCCTTAGTAAACAGATATTTGCCTCATAAATGTTTGACTTTTACTTCTTAAAC
The DNA here is from genome assembly GCA_036245035.1 of Adrianichthys oophorus. NCBI lineage: Eukaryota > Metazoa > Chordata > Actinopteri > Beloniformes > Adrianichthyidae > Adrianichthys > Adrianichthys oophorus. The sequence goes on from BSAI01000030.1 coordinate 2,849,786, forward strand.
TACTGACTTCTAACCGAATGAACTATGACTGTATTATTGTAAAATATTAGCTCTTTTACTCGTTCTGTGTCAGGAATGTGGACTTTGGTTTGGATTTTGTTGTGATTTTTTGGATCATGTTGTGTTTTGTATTGTCCCTCAGTCACCAGTTTCAGGTTGATGATCAACAGCTACTCTCAGCCTGTAAGTGTCTGGTTTTCAGTTAATCCTCGTCAGGTCATCTGTTCTGTTCTGACACCTTTTAGTTTCTCCATGGTTTTGTCTTGTTTCAGTTTGTTATATGGTTTATGTTTCTGTCACTAGCCTGGTCTCCACCACCACTACGTGACTAATTATGCTACAATTTTTTCCCCCTAAAATTAAAAAAATCCCAAAAAATTATGACTTTCTCTCAATATTTATAATATCATAAATTCTGTGTTTATTTGCTTAAATATATTTTTTCCCAATTTTATAACTTTGCTCTTGTAATTTTTTTTAAACCTTTTATCTCATGACTTGTTTCTCAGTTTTTTTTCATAATTCTATGGCTTTAGTTTTGTAATGTTTGTTATGTTTATAAGGACTATACTTACTGTCTATAAAGACTATATTTGTAAAATTATGACTTTTTCATAAATTCAAGACTTTATTCTAATAAACGTTATTTATTTATTTTACTAATTTTACAATTTTATTTTCGTAAACTATTTTTTTCCCCTTTTGGCTCTAATACTCCATTGTAACTTCCCCTTAAAGGGGTCATACCATGATTTCCTGAAGTCTTTCAGAGTAAACTATAACCATAAATATAATACACATTTCCTTTGGAACACGAAAAAACGATATGTATGAAATTATTTATTTTTGTGGACTCTTTTCATACCCAGAAGTAAAACGTCTCAATCTCTGAGGCACCGCCTTTCACTCGTTTTCGATTACACAATGTCATCATGCATGGAGCAGGACTCAGCGTGCACGCTGAAAGCACAGGTTTTTAGAGGATTACTCAGAAGTGCATGACTGGATCAAAATACCGCTTTGACGTTGTTGATAGTGAGGAATGAATCGTATAATTCACTTAAGAGCTCAAAAAATTGTTTTTTTCATGGTATGGCCCATTTAAATCCTTCATAGTATTTTTTACCAAAGCCTATTTATATTTAAAGTAAAAACTCATAATAGTACCAATCAACGTGCCACCTTGGTTTGGTTAATACCACAAATTTGATCAAAGCAGAGGTTTTTAAACCAAACCACATTAGTTTTAAATTGACAATGAGAAAAATAAAAGTCTGTATTTAATTTATTCAAAATATAAATTCAAAATATTGTGAAGTTGTGAATTGAAATGGAATCGACTGCTTTTTGGTGACGTCAGAGACATTGGTAGAATATAATAGACTGGTGATGAAGCAGTGGTCTCTGTCTTCCAAAAAAAAAAGCAGCTCACTGATGAAAATAGTCGCTGTGAATTATATGTAATGGAAAGAAGCAGGCTAGATTTATCTTGGCATCATATTTATCTTATGTTCATGTCCTTTGTTTTTTAAAAGGAATGCATTTATTCTGGTGTATATCTGTGTAAATCAAGACTATGCAATACAAGCTTTTTTTTGGCATTCCCTTTGCTCTTCTCCCTGAATACCCTCTTCATTGCTGAGTCATGCACTGGTGTGCCAGCCAGTGAATGGCACAGGCAAACACATTTCTAGGGACCACAGGCAGAAACTGATTCTAATTTTGCTTAAAAGATTTAAAACTTGAATCCCATCTTGTCCCTTGCTATCAAATTAACAATTAAAATCGCAAACAATGATGTGGCGGGTTCGACTGTTCTTTCGAGCCACCCTGGGGCAAACTAGTCGCGCCTTTCTAAAGATTTTTAAATGTCACAGTCAAAGAAGTTGAAAAAGGCCATTACCAGTGACATTTTGTTTTGCATGTGTGTGTGGTATGGGAGCATACGAACCAACATACTGTACATTAACAACAAATAGCATTTTCCACAATGCAAATACAAGGCCTGAGGTTGTTTATGATTAGTGCTTGCTCATTACCAGTTCTGTAAGCCACTTTGTGCTTAGTGCAGCATTCTGTGGTAAACTCAGATTAACCCTGCTCAGAAACACAAAACATGCTCTTCAACTGTGACAAAAAGTGTGTTATATTTTGAAAAAGTTTTGATGGATTTTTAAAAAAAAGTCTACCTTGCTAGTGGCGGATTGGACCCTCTTTCATGTTCAGAATTGCCTTAATCCTTGGTGGCATGGATTCAACAAGGTACTGGATTCCTCAGAGAGTTTAGTCCATATTAACATGATAGCGTTCCACAGTTGCTGCAGATTTGCCAGCAATTCTCCCACTCCACCACATCCCAAAGGGTCTCTAATGACCAATAAAGTGGTCGGTAAGTGTACAAATTGGTGTTTGACACAATCTTACAAAAAAAAGATTGTTGTCGACATGTTGTAGTTGCTGCCTTTGAGTGACTGTTGCTTGCTGACCCATGTCTCTATACTGCAACATTTTACCACATTAAACCGCATTATTCCAGTGCAGGAATTCTTAGGGATCGTAGCGACACCTGATTCTAGAGATGCTAAAAATAAATTCAATGAAGAATATCACGTTTAAAATTTTATGTCCTTTTTAGCCTTTTAAAGTGAAGCTCCGGGCTATCATTAAATCTATCCCACTCACTTTTCTTTATTTATGTGATGCTTTCAGCCAACTGAAGCCCACTGGTTGGGAATTATAATAAAGGTACGAAAAAGAAGATTTTCTGAGACATTAATTCCCCTTTTTTTACTGAAATAGGAGATCATTTTAAAACCTAAAATGCATTATGCTGTACGCTGCTACAAAGGAAGTGAATTGGGAACATTGTATCACCTGTCAACTAAAGATAATTTCTTTTCCATTCCTATTCTAAACATGAAGTTGTTTTCTCAAGGTCTTCATTATAGGAAACTTAATCGGAAAATTTCCTGATGGATATGCTACCCCTTTGTCCTTTAATTAGTACAGCAAAGTCTTATTTGTCCTTGAAAACAATTGTGTGGCCCTAAACCTCCTCTTGACCCCTGAACAAAAGGATTTTGTATAAACTGCTTGCTTTGGGTATGATGCATTGCTTTTTGATCATAAGTAAACAAGTCCCTTTCATACATAGGTACCTATTTAGGCTTTAAAAACATAAAATTAAGGTTTTTTCAAAAGAGCTACTACATTTCGAACAGCTCACTCTGACTTTGGAAAAATTAATAATTTTAAAATCATTTTTCTTAAATATTATTATTTTTTAAATTTTAATGCACAATTTTTTTTACATTGTTTTGTAATATTTTTTTTGCCAGGCAGGACATTTTATTTTTTTGCATGATTTTACAATGAGCTTTCCAAAATACTTTTTCCTCCTTCATATAAAGCTGTTTTATGCCTCTGTAATCATAATCCTACTGAATTCTATTTAAACCACTTAAATAAATTGTAAAATTCATAACATTTATCTATACCTTTCCAGCATGAACTGTTCCAGTTAAAACCTGCATGCCTTTCTTTTGGTTAACTTTATTAATGTTACTTTTTCTGGCTGCTGGCTGTCTTTAAATTGACTGGGGAGCTACCATCTCTTATTGTACAGAAACACAGACACACAGTGATTTTGTTGCAAATCTCTTTAAACTTTGTTCTTTATTTGCATCCATCCATCCATTTCCTAAACCTGTCCCTTTCATGGTTATGGGGCTGCCGGAGCCTAACCTGTCCACTCGAGGGCGAAGGCATGGTACATCTTGGACAGGTTGCCAGTCTGTTGCAGGGCTACAGTCATACCCCTTTTCTCCCATTCACACCTAGTGACAATTTAGAGTAACCAATTAACCTATGAAGTGTGTTTTTGGATGGTACTGGAAGCCAGAGTCCCCGGAGAAAACCCACGCATGCACGGGGAGAACATGCAAAAAAATGAAATGAAATAAAAATGAAACATTTTGAAAAGCAGAATTCCCAGAAATCAAAAGGAAATGTTTAAAAAAGAAACCCGAAAAGCTAGGCACTGTCAGGAGCCAGAGCTCTGTCTCTCCCTCTGGTCAAGGGCGGGAGCCGTCTCCAGAGTACCAAACTCACTACATCTCACAGCAGGCCCAGCGTGCAGTCCCTGGATGCTGCTCAACTGACTTCAATCTGACAATCAACTACCTGTCTCTGAAGCAGCACACACAGCCTTGATCAGTGCAAAGTATTGTTTTGTGCCACCCTGCCTGCATTACAGAGCGTTTCTATCTGATCCTGATCTTCTGTTTTTGACCCGCCTTATTCTCTGGATCTTATTATCTTTTCTGGTTTCTTATTGTATTTTGATTTTTAACTTTTCATTTTGATTTCTAGAAATTACTTTTCCAGTTTATTGGAACTGGGTTCTCGTTTCTGGAATTGAGTTTTTATTTCAAAAATGTAATGTTTTTTTTTATGATTTGATTTTCTTTTTTAATTAGCATTGTGATCTTTAAATGTTTATGTTGAGTGATTTGTTGGTGTGATTTGCACTTCAGGGCTACCGTAGATCAGTGCTATGAACTGAGTCAAAACACATTTTTAAGGCATTGAAAAGAAAAATCCACATTCTTACTGAGCAATGTTTATATGGCATGTTTCTATGATGTGGTTAAACATTCAGTCTCGAATAAATAAACTGCATCCACTGCTACCAGGTTTAACTAACAACTTTGCTGTCATTTACATGTGAAGCACACTGTTCTTGCATCTTGATAGGATTAGTAAATTGTGTTATTCTTTCTAAGCTCCAAACCACACACATATACAAATTTCTTAACGTGATTGCTAGGACAACCTGCGGGACCCCCACTTTTACCAGCATGATTTATACCATTGAAATTTACAAAAATGCATTTCCAGAAGAATTGATTGATTGATTTAAGCAATTTTCAGCAATTAAAACAAAGGACAAACAATCATAATTCAAAACATGTAGACATATAGAAAATAAATAACTACAAAAAAAATTGCTAAAACGGGATCATTTTAGGGTCAGATACATTTTTGCATTTAATTCAAATGACAATAGCATAGCTGAGTGAAAATTGAACTATTAATTATAAGTACTCCCAGCAAAGTAAGAAAAAAAAAACCCACCTTGGATCAATTTTATAGAATTTCTCTTTTAAATTGAAGTCAGACAGAACGTTTTTATGTTTTTATTGAGCTCAGACAAACTGATCAGGGTTGTGCGTTAAGAACTCCGTGACGGTGTCTTGATTTTCTCACCTTATCTTTTATGGAGGACTCTTCGAGTGCCTCCAGTCAATGCACCACACTGTGTGTGAATCAGAAAACAAGACTGTCATCAATACTGAAAACCTGATGTCAGCGGACAAGCAACTCAAACCAACAGAAGTTCCAGTGGTCAGATTTTTGTTGCCGTGTTGCCATTAAAGCCTCCTTGAAAAACCACAATCGAACTAGATCTGGAAGCACAGAAATGTGTCACACCTTGTTTGTAAAAACTGCAACCACGTATCATCAAGAGAAAAAAACCACAACAACAAAACAGAATCTGATGTGAATCAAAGTGTGGACCTTAAGGAGATCTGGAGGCAAGGAGAGGTATAAATGATACAAATGAAAACCTGATAACACTGTGATGTGTGTGTGTTGGTATGTTTAGGTGTGTGTGTGAGGAGTTGGGCGGGTCTTTGTGTGTTTGTACATACATGTCGAAAGCTGTGAATTTAGAATGGGAGGATCCGCATAAGGCATCAGCACCGCCACAAGTCATCAATTCCCTAACATCGCTTCTTGTAAATCACTCTAACAAATGGTTTACAGCATGTGTGGGTGTCAGTGTGTGCACGTAGATGTGCAAACTATAAGTAAGCGTACCAGCTCATAAAACCCACATTAAAACAAAGGAAACCTGCACTCAACTACCAAGATTACGAGAGATGCTTTTACGCCAAGTCTTGGCCATCTGTTGGGTGTCAGTCTTGGGCCCATTTAGTCAAAGTCAGTGTTGCACGGTTCTTGTATTTAATTTTAAAGGCGTGCGGGTCATTACCTAGAATCCACAACAGAAGGAGCTTCATTTAGGAGACTTTGTAATTGACTGAAAAAAATGTGAGATAAAAGAAGAGGAGGATCACCTTTTGTCTGGAAGATTACCAATGAAGCTTTCACATGGGGCATAATTGCAATCAGTGTTAACTTGTTCCTTTGGTTATGTGCAGAAATTAGCAAATTTGCAAGATTGACCTCCAAGCATGTCTGTACATATAAAAGTCATAGTCACAGTGCTTCTCCAGGAATATTTCTTCATTACTAAGTTGCAAGTACAGTACAGTCACTGCAGGAAACTTTAGTAACTGTAGTTTAGTCCTTGTGTTAGGGGTAACTAAAAAGTAAATTCACTTTTTTTGGCTGTTGATCTGTACAAATGGGGCTTCAAAAGTGTTGACTGTTTGGCCTTGTCAAATGGTGGTCAATTTAAAATAAACTTGTTTAATTCCTGAAATTATAGTCTACAACCGTCTGTGTGCTGCCCTCTAGAGGTTGAAATGAGGTGGTAAAGTAAAATTTTGCGATTAGTCAACTGGTGTAAGTGTCACGTTGTTTCTGAAATTTCACATCATCATGCTCTGCATCTACAGTATTAAAGCCCCACCCATCTTTAAATGGGGGAGCTCACTCTACGAGCCAAGGATGGCGGAGCTTACGCCGCAACGCTAAGAGTGCGACGTCGAGTGCGGCATTTCTAGCTTGCTCGAAAAACTGGCCCCTGGGCGGCTAGCTGGCCAGCAGACGGAGAACTGCTGTGGGATAGGGATGCAGCCTGAGCAGGTCTCCTGAACCTTATTATTTTTTTTTTTTTACTTACTTTTGTAGAGACAATAATAAAAAAGATTCTTTAGTCACCTCAAGCTAACCTCACTGTCACTATCAATCACAGATCTAGACCACACCTTCCATGCTCAGCCCACATGCCCTAGTACCACCCCTTTTCTTTTTGCACTTTTCAAATGTGGGCTGGGGCTGCACGGTGGCGCAGTGGTTAGCACTCCTGCCTCACAGCAAGAAGGTTCCCGGTTCAAGTCCTGGCTGGGGGACCTTTCTGTGTGGAGTTTGCATGTTCTCTCCGTGCATGCGTGGGTTTTCTCCGGGTACTCCGGCTTCCTCCCACCATCCAAAAACATGCTTCATAGGTTAATTGGTTACTCTAAATTGTCCGTAGGTGTGAATATGGGTGTGCATGGGTGTGTGATTGTGGCCCCTGCGACAGACTGGCGACCAGTCCAGGGGTGTACCCTGCCTTCGCCCATGAGTAGCCGGGTTAGGCTCCGGCAACCCCGTGACCCCGAAAGGGATAAAGCGGATTGGAAAATGAATGAATGAATGAAATCTGGGCTGAGAGTGGAGTCAGCCTCCAACTGTTCTGTTGTGTTACCCTTTGAATATATGAACACTCATTTGGGACATTTTAAAAAGTGTTGTCTTTATATTATAACCACATGTGAATGAAAAAAGAGAAAGTAAAAAAAAAAAAAAACTTTCTCACCCTATCCCTTCAGGGGTCACCACAGCGAATCAGTTTTCACTGATTTGCACAGGTGGTTTGGCAGAGATTTTTACGCCGGAGGCCCTTCCTGACACAACCCTGTAAGTTATCTGGGCTGGGGACGGGCACAGCGAGACCCAGACTTAGCGCCCTCCCTTCTAGCTACTTACTTAGGCAGTAACATGAAGAGTCATGCCGAAGAATGTGCCGAAGAATGAAGCTCATTGCACACCCTGGTAAAAAAAAAAAAATGCAGTGAAAGCACAAAAGAAAAAATCTTTGTATAGTCCATGAATGTTTGATGTGTTCACCCTTTGCCCTCTAAACAACATCACTTCTTCTAGCTACATTGGCACAGTTTTTAAAGCATCTTGGCTTGTTGCTTGATTCAAGAACACCTGCTTAGAGAACTAACCTCAGATCTTCTGTGGATTTAGGGTTTCTAACATTTTCTGTGTCTTTGTGCAATCTCAGAAATAGAGATCAGGGCTCTCTTTGTTGGGACCATGGCATCACTTCCAGAACGTCTTGTTCTTCTGCACGCTGAAGATAATTCTTAATAACTTTGGTTGTATGTTTGGAGTTGCTGATCAGTAGCAGAATGTATTTAGGGTCAATCATGCATCTTCCTTTTGAAATTGCACAAGGGTAAAGTACCCACCTGTACTTCTCAGCATTGAGAACACCAATAACAATGACCAGTTCTCCAACTCCAATTACAGAAATGCAGAAGTTTAAGGAAGTTCTTATTGCCTAAAAGCTGTCATTGTTGTGCTGCTCTCCGGCCCTTCAACAGACAAATTTCCTTCTCCTACAATACATCAGTCTAGAGTACCTGCAGCCACTTTTTTGCACTCCACCAAAGTCGTTGGCCTTCTTTCTACCGCAGAGGTTTGGCTTTTTGGTTACAACTCTTCCAAGAAGATCATTATGGCCAGACTTCTCCAGACAGTAGACAGGTGTTCCTGGGTCCCAGTGGTTTCTGCCAGTTCCAAGTTGATGACACTGCTAGATAACTTCAGAAGTGTCTTTCATTTGCTGCACTCATTCCTTAGTCGACCACTGCATCTACAATCCTCAACGATGCCCATTTCTTTTTGTTCCTTCAAAAGAGATTGACAGGCACATCTTGAAACCCCAGTCTGCTTTGAAATATTTGACTAGAAAAGACCTTGCAGTAGAAACAGGAGAACTACCTCATTTTTGTTGCTGTGCTCAATCTTGCCATGACACGAGACAGTATTTCAAAACCTTGCCATGGTATTAAAGTTTGCCTGTTCCTCACCAAATTTGTAAACCCCTACATGGCTGTTTCTGTTTCAGTTCATGACTGAGTTTCAATTTACATGTGATGCTGATATTATGAGCACATGCTTGGTGTATTTGGTTGATCTGACAACATTCCTTCAAAATGCCAGACTTTGTCCTCTACAGAGGCAAGTGAAGCTAAAGGTATTGATGCTGGTTTGAAAACAAAAGGTAGTGACACCAATAATGAATTTGATTTAGATTGCTTTTTTGTTGGCTCGGTTAACATTTTGTAAATTGATGAAGGTAAACAATCATTGATTATGTCCATGAAAGCATTTTAGCAGTTTACATGATTCTTCACTTCAGCCTAAAATTGTTCCACAGTATTGAAGAAAATAAAATCACTAAAATTCTCCCATAAATAAATTTACTTAAAAAATGCCTAAATGTGAATTGTAACCTGAGGTATCGAAAGATTTTAGATCATACAAAACATTTCAACATGGAGTCTCATTTATCAAGATGTCTGTTGGTTGGGCAAGTCATTTGTCTGCTTGTTCGTCTTCCCATTTAGGAATGTTTTGTCATCATTTAAAAATTCAAGGAGACTGATAACTGTGATCAACAAAGCAATACCTGAAATCAATCATTTTAATCGAGATTCATGCCTTGACAGAATAGGAACAAAAAGGGTGGGGGGGTGTAAAACAGAAGCAGCCAAAAGTTTGAACACTGGCACATTTTTCTTGTCTAGACTGCTATTTCTGTCCAAACGGCACAGAATTTCTGCTACGTTAATGCTGAATGTTTTCACGTGCAAGCCCCTTGCTACCTCTTTCTTCTTTTCTAAAATAATTGTAATTTCGTTGGTTTTACTTTTTTTAAGTAGCACTTGGTTGCCGCAACTTAAAAGACAATGTGACAATCTTGAAACTGTATGGATTCAAAACCACTACTTAGACATTTAATTGATTATATAATAATTGCAAAACAACATATAACTGAACTACCATGTTTGTCTTTAAACCTTTAATACCAAGAACAAAATTAATTTGTTGTTCACAGTGAACAACAAATTCGTTTTTGACTCCTTTAACGTTATCATCACCATCATCATCATTACCTGTATTTATAAAGAGGTTTAAAATTGAACAATGCACTGCAGAATAAAAACTGAACATAACAATAACTGTTGAGAACAAATTAATAAATACATGAATAAAAACATAAAACATAAATGGTGAGCATAACTTTCCCACTGAGTTTGCTTCTTAGATTAAAACATACATTGGTTTAACACTTAACTTAATGAAATCAACAGTTTGTAACATTGATATTTTGGGTATCTTCCAATTTTCAGCTGTATGAAACTTATGATTAAAGGATTCCTGGTGTGACTCTCCAACGGAAAAAAACAAAACAAAACAAAAACAATTAAAGCTCCGTTTACTCTAAAGCTTTTGACTTGAACACAACTTGAGTTTGAAATTCTATATCAGCTGTAAGAGAACTTGGCCTCATTAAAAGTAGTTGGTCCATCATCTGTCTTACGTCAATAATTCAGCTTTCAAGACCCAAACCCAGACATGCTGCAGAAAACATCAGCTGCTCTTCTGAAGTCAGCTTCCCATATCGGCTGGCAAGTATTTACTCTCCGAGGAAAGTAGCTTTCTGTGGCGGCGCCTCCACAGCTGCTGCTGCAGACATTGATGCTGCACACACTGCTGCATCTCGTAAAATCACTGTCTGTATAGTCAGATGGGAGCTACTGCTTCCAGAGTTTGTGCTGGATTTCAGGCTTCTGCTGGTCTTGACAGTCTCGGTGCTTGGCGTTAACAGTCAGGGTCTGGTGTGCTTGTACCGTAACTCAATATTCTGCATTAAAAGTTATAAAACGGCTCTACAGAGGTAAGTAATGATCTAGACTGAGGCTACCGCTGTTAAAAGTGTGTTTATGAGACTGTTTACTCGAGAGACCGATTTGAAGCTCTACAGGGACTCAAAATAAAAACCACTCATATGCCTATACTGTTCTTCAGCTTAGAATGTATTACAGCGGTATCTCATGATCCTAGTCTAAAATCAGGGCTCCATCTAGACCCCTGAAGTCCAGTTCATACTTCACAGCAGTTGGCTCTGCATCATTCATTTCCACAATTGTGCAGTCTAGTTCATACTAACATTGGCTTGTTTTGCATGCGCCTGTTCAAAGTTTGCCGTTGCCTTTATACTTTTCAAGTGACACTATTGTCTCCAGCAATTATTTTTAACATGAAGGGCACCTTGTCCATACACTTGTGTCTACGAACATGCAGACATAGATGACGTGTAGATGAGGCATAAGAGGAAGTGATACGTTCGTCCACTAAACAGGCTATACAGAGGCAAATTGCATTCTCTACTGCACGATGTGAGATATATGATGTCTTTTTCCTGTAAATTGCTTTATTTTCTATCTAGTTGTCATCTTTCTCTGCATCTGCGTGGGAACTTTAATCTGGGAGAAGTTTGCTCTGTCATTCTAATCACTTCAAATAAATTCAAGTTAAATGGTGCGATTTGCACACGATTGCACTACAGACGTAATATTCCTGTCACGGATGATGTCATCAGTAGGTGTCCCATTTTCCAGCGATGGTGGTGATTCCCTTCCCATGGCCTTGCAACCAATGTGACCCAAGCGATTACAAATCACTGTATAGTACAAACCGGGCCTTAAAGTCACGCGCCAATGAAAATTGTGTTTGATGCCGACAGTGGAAGTCAACCTGGTTCAACATCTCATAATGCGCCCAAAATACTGTCTGTGGGTTTTTTGCTGAGAAAAAGCCTCACTGTAAATATGGTGCCAAATCTAAGTGACTTAAAACGGCCTAATCATCAATAAAAGACCACTGGGAACGCTTTTACAATAGATCAAGAGATGATCAGAGTGGGACTCTAAAGTCACGTTAGTGTAAAGGCTTTCTTGAGGATTTAGTCGGTTTCTCATTTTTAATCAATGCATTTGTTGTATTATAAAAGACTAACAATTGTGTCAACAAAACCAGATCAAATTACAGGAATGAGAAAAATTCTGTTCAAAGAAAACCTCAGTGGAAACTTCAGTTTTTTCCTGCCAGGAATCTTTGAAATTCACTAGAAGAAGTACTATTGAGTTGAGATTCTACTCACAGAACAGCTTGTTCCATTTCAGAGTACATTTGACACCAGTGTAGGGGTTTTGTAGTTCCGATCTCAGAGACTGAATCCTTGGCTGGCTTGCAGTTGTAGACTTTTCAGGTTTTAATAATTGTATAGCTGCTCTATGAGGGCAAGACATTTTAAGATTTTGTTTTTACATAAATTGCGGGACAATACATTGTGACTCATAACCACTGACCATCACCCAAAATGTATTGTTGTAATGTAATGTATGTTGTTCATATAGGCACAACACAAGCTTTGAGACAATTTGGAT
>BSAI01000030.1:2862058-2947775 GCA_036245035.1 Adrianichthys oophorus
GTATGTTGTTCATATAGGCACAACACAAGCTTTGAGACAATTTGGATTTAGACGGAAAACCTGCAAACACAAATAACACGATGAAGCTGAAGTTAAATTTCTGTTGGACTCATACAAATACAAAGTGTTACAAGTGAGTTCCTGTGGATGTTATAGCTGACATAAAGAGTAAACAGTGCCACAGAGGGTACTAACATACATAGAAGCCACTGGCCTTAATTGTCACTTATAAAAAAAAGTATAAAACATAATGTAAAATACACACACGCAAGAAGGAAATCTCATACCCTAAAGCTGTTACTAAAGGTTGTATTAGTTTCTTAACTGCAGCTCTTTCAGAAGGCAGTGGAGTGTAGCATATAGCCAGAAAACTGTCTGAAACATGTTAGTAATCGGACACTCTGGTCCTCTAATGAGTTCAGACATGATCCTTCAGTCAGATTTATTGTATCCTGCTGTATCTTCTTAAAACAGAAGAGTCTTGACAGCCGGCTGAATTCTGAGTGGAATCCCCTTCTTTGATTCCGACTACATTTCCATCAACTTGTTGGATTTTCTTTGTTGAGTGTTTTTTTTGTTTTCGTTTGAACTCTACAGCTGGAGGAGTCATTTGTTTTCTTCGCTTCATTTTTCCCACTGTACAACTCTTTCAATCACACACAAAAAACAAAACCAGATGTTGATTCCACTCAACGACACAGATTGACATCATTTTGTTGGATTTTTTTTTCAAAGTTTGAACAGAATTCCTGATTCTTTCACTTTATGTGCTGTATTTGCTGACTTATTTGTGACTGGTTGGTTTGTCACTGCCTTTTGTTTCAACAAAATGAACCTTTATTGTGTTTTTTTATAATCTTTTGCTTTCTTATTTTAACTTTTGTATGTTATTTATTGGAATAAGCAAAGAAAGGGAAAATTAAAATACATCTATGTCTAATGGACATTTTTTGTTAGTATAATATGGGACATATCAAAATGAGATGACAATTATTTTCTCTATTGCATAGGAAAGAAGACCATAAATAATAGTTACAACATAATTTAGATTAAAAAAAAACTGAGTGGTACACTTTTTTATCTAAATTGTGTTGACATGGAAATTTGACAAAAATATAATTTTTCAAGATGAAAAAAGCCATGTCTAGTCACAGAATGATTTGAATGACATGAATGTTTTTAGAATGAATGAAAACTTTTTGCGAAAACTTTATAACCTTGTCAGACTGAATTTTTGTGGTTTGTTTGACTTCATCTCAAATCGGAATTTTATTTTCCTCAACAAGTAAAACTCCCCTGCGACAGACTGGCGACCCGTCCAGGGGTGTACCCTGCCTTCGCCCATGAGTAGCCGGGTTAGGCTCCGGCAACCCCGTGACCCCGAAAGGGATAAAACGGATTGGAAAATGAATGAATGAATGAATGAACAAGTAAAACTATTCTAAGGTCTTTCTGAAATAGTTAAAAATGTCCTAAATTCCTTTAAAAAATAAAAGCTGAAAAACAACTGTTATAGCCATCCTTGCCTCTTGATAAATATTTTGTTTTTGAATTAAAGCAGTCCAGCTTGCTCTGATGAAGATGACATTATTTAAACAACTTAGTGAAAAGTGTAAGACTGATAATATAATTTTTTATGCATTTTTGAAAAAAAAATATATTTTGAAAACAAATATATATTTTTTTTTAATTTATGAAGACTATAATTTTAGATACAATTTAACATCTATTGTGCTTGGTTTCGAAGTTTTCAGCTCAATTTAGGTACATATTTTTAAATGTTGCAATGTCAGACAGAAATTTACTAAAAATTGGTTCTATGTACTATCCTGTTGACCCATTACTGTAAGGAAAATTGTCGAATGGTTAGTTGTGTAAACTTGTATAGCACTTAACTAACTACTCAGACGACCAAAAGCGCATTGAAGCTCATTGAACTTAATGCAAAAACAAAGATGTTTGAATGCTCACTGCATTTGTATAACTCACTCATAGAATTTGGAGCAGTAAAAAAAAAGAAAAAAGCAGAAGTGACATAGACGCGTGCTACACTTGGAGGGCCGCAATAGGCTCCCTGCAGTAGTCCCGCCCACAGATCAAAAACAAATTTCTAACAAACTCCTGCAGCTCTGCCGAAACTATGTCCTGGAAAATGTCACAGGTTTTTTTATTTCGGCTAAAAAACCAACATATTTCTAATTAACTAATTCACTGGGAATGCTTATACACTAGATCGAAAGAGGATCGGAGCGGGACTTTAGACTTACCTGTGCGGGGATGTCGGATAGGCAAACTTCTTAAATCCACTGTCTGTGAGTAAATTCCCCCAGTAACACAGTAATAGCTTAGAAATAGAGACAGCTTGTTGCCTGGATACATCTATAGAGTGAAAACAGGCACAAAAGTATGCAACCTACACACTTTTCCAAATTCCAAAACTCCCACACTCTATCACTCCTAAAGCAAAGCAGCTGAATCTCTTCTCTGTCTTCCACACCAGGAGTGTTTCTCCTCTTTCAGGCGGTCTAAGTGGAAGGGTCCACTGAAGCCAACCCCCCAGTAATTAACTGTCACAACGCCTCAAAACTAACAAATGGACTTTGTGTCAAAGAAGGCCCATTAATTTATTGGCCTCCGCGCGTCAATTCAGAGCCCATTATCTCTATTACGGCGAGCCCTCGTGTCCGGGCAGCCTCTCCAGAAATACTTTGAGTTGGAAAGGTGCATTTATTGCACAAAGGAGGAAAAAGCAATGCATGCTTATGGACGCATAAACTCACATTTCTTTATGACTTCATATGTAAATTCTAGCTGCTTGACTCACTCTAATGCAATAAGCAGTGGTGCTTGTTAGGGAACGATGCACGAACTGATCCATTTAAAGACACAAAATCATCAAACTCTCACACAGATATTCTTTCACACTGCAGAGTTCTTCCCCCACCTCGCCCCTTCCAGTCAAACATATTTGAAAACTCATAGTGCACTTCCACATCGGCATGACAACCTGAGGGGAGAAATCTTCTCGATGTGACACTAATAAGGGCTGCTCGGAAGGAACAGGCAGCCATTTCTCCGCGAGGCATAAAAAACTAAATAACGTGAAGACTATGGGATCTGTGTGATTTGTGATACAGCTCATTTTTATTGCTATTCAAAGTAAAGGTGTTACTGAGTCTCTGCAAAGAGTTATAGACACTCCTAAGACTGTACTTTAGTGGCAATGATGCTCGACTGGTTTTGCAACAAGATCAAAGTACTTTTGCTCTTCTAAATTTTAACTTTTGAAGCAGTTCTTTTCTTGAAAAAAAAACAGATAATTGCCGATGCAGAATGGGACAAATGAGATTTTCTGGGAAAGATCCATGGATATGTGCATTAAAATGATTTCATTATGATTATTCGGTTTAAACTTTGTTTCTGAATTCTTCATGTTCAGTGGAAACAGTGGGGGCTGTAGAGGTCCTTATGGGAGAGAAGAGATGGACCCATGTTTTATTTAAGTCATAATAATGACCGTTTTTAGTTCCTCACAATGTGTAATGATGGAACTCATGAATACAGTGAGTTAGAAGACTTTAGTTCTAATGGGGAATCATTTGAAAATGGTTGACCCATTTGGAGACTTCTTCACAACGTCAAAAACTATGGTGGTCTACAGTGGCTTTCTGCCCACAGAAACCTAAAAATTGCACAGCCCTTCAATATATTAGGATCCAGATGGACTGCAGGGTAGATGCCCTCCACCTTAAATCCAAAAGCACTTCTTCGGTCTTCAAGACATTGAGGTCCAATTTTTTTCCAGACAAAATACATTAGAATAGCCTGAATACTCTATATGTTCGTCCCTTGTGTCTATCTTGTTTGTGTCTTTGTCATTAGCGTGTTGAGATAAAGTTGACCGTTTGTAAGTATGTTTTTTACTAAGTTTATAACCGTAAAAGTTGTATTTCTTCCTGTCAGGTTAGAATCTAGGATGACTAAGATCTTGTGATGTGAAGAGCCGATCAGTTAATCCTCTTCTCTCTTTTTGAGTGATGCTTAAAAAGTGTTTACTGCATTCTGAGAAGTAATCCCATCTACTTTGCTCCCAGTCTTTTATGTTCTCTTTGGAGTTTTCATGACAGAAGGTAGACAAAAACATGGAGTGTAAAGAATAATACAAGACGAAAAGAAGGCAGGGTGATGAGAAAAGCCAGATGGAGTGAAGAAACTGTTAAGTCAGGGTAGGGAAGCATAACAGAAGAGATCATGCTAATTATCTGTCACCTTTAGCCCCGTATGGCAGCGCTTAGCTTCTACTTCTTCCCCATATCAGAACTCAATGAAGCTCTTGGCTTAATGTGTTAATACGCTTGAATACACCAAATCTTTCATTGAAGTGTTTAAGCAGGAAATGTGTCTGTGTGGGAATCCAAGAGAACTTGGTCTACTCAACCAACAAGTAATATGAGAAGACATCACAGTTGAAGGAAAAAGATGCTCTGTTGTTAGAATTTAAGAATGTTTGGCAATAAATGCCTGGGTTTAAGACGTTAGAGTTCATATGACTAAATCTTCTTCTTTGCTGTTTACTATGCTCTTTAAAGTCCCACTCTGATCATCTCCTGATCTATTTTGAAAGCGTTCCCAGTGGCTTTTTCATTATTCATTCATTCATTCATTTTCCAATCCGCTTTATCCCTTTCGGGGTCACGGGGTTGCCGGAGCCTAACCCGGCTACTCATGGGCGAAGGCAGGGTACACCCCTGGACTGGTCGCCAGTCTGTCGCAGGGGGCTTTTTCATTATAATTTCCATATTTTTCAGAGTATAAGTCGCGCTTTTTGCATAGTTTGGCCAGGGGCATAACATATGCTCAGGAGCAACTTATCAGTAATTTTTTAAAACATAAATAGGCTCATATTTTCATCGTTTTCTCACCAAAATCGGTTGCCTGTTAGCGCTCGTTTCTCGTTAACAACCACTAGAGGGCACTGTAGATGTGTGGATCAGTGTTTGCTTTTGACGGCAACGCAGAAGAAGAAGTCGTGCCTGAAACAAACATGGAGGAAAATCTGATCGTTCTCCTGACCTTTGATGTATTTTCTCATTTGCATCAAGACATTCTTATTCTTGTTTTTATTTTTTCCTTCCTCGGACTAATGTGAGACAGCAAGTTATCAAAATGAGTAACAGAAACATGAAAGTACCGCTGAAAGCATCATCATTAAGACGCCGCTCCTTTAATAGAAGGTGAACTTTGCCTTAAAAAAAAAGACTGAATGATCTCATGAACTCAGACATGGAGACATGTTAACCAATGCTTTTATTTATTTCAAAATAAATAAACCTGATCTGTCAACATTATCCACAACATTATCCATGTCCATGCATTGTAAATTCGATATAAAGTCAATGCATCCATGTGGCAATGAAGCTGAAAACTTGATGGTAGGTTCTCCCACACAGCACAGGTTTATAAACACATTTTTGGAGAAGCATTGAGCACTGAATTTGACACACACAGAGGCAGCGGACATGAATTTGACGTGCGACTGGCCTTAGATGTGAATGCAACATTACAAAAGGGTTGGAGGATTTGTTCAGAAGACTTTTTTTTCCGTCTGAAAAAAAAAGTAAAAAACACAAGTCTGACTTGTGTTTTTTGTTTTTTCTTTTTACATGCTTTTCAAATTGTTTTTTTTTTTTTTTGCTTCTACAACTTATATTTCAGTGCGACTTGTACTCTGGAGATATATAGCTGGAGATATGCAGTTTTTAGCAAAAAACAAACCAACAAAAAACAGTGTCATTTTCTAGGACATAGTAGGGGTAGCTGGTTTGAAATTACCCTCTGAGATGTGGGCGGGGCTGTTAGTGCAAAGCAGCCCCGTCCCCCCTTTCCATCCTTGGAAAGGGGGGACGGGGCAAGGTCCTTGTGGCCAGCCCCAGGGTGTTTTCTATGCTACAAATAAGCTCTTCTCCAAGCGCCATTTTTTTGTCTGCTCCTGATTCTCTGGTTTTGATTCTCCCCTCTCCACTACTGCCCACAATCACAGACTTTTTGTCCGGCTGCAGAACAGAGAAAGAAGACCACTTGACTGATTGACCACATCTCTCTGTCTCCCCATTATAATCCAGATTCTGTCTGACAAAACAATACAGTTTTATACTTGACCTTCATTAGCTCATAGTCGTTTGAACGATAAAAATTAAAATTCATTTTGACACGTTTGTTTAATATTGTCACCCGTAAAAATAATGGTGGAAACGATGTACCTACATGCCCTACTGTGAGGGTGGTTTCTAAAACAAAAATATCTGAAGAGGTGTAAATTCACTAAAACACTGGGCTGAAAACAAAGCAGTCTTCGTTTATTTGAATTATTTTGTTTTTAATTCTGTTCAGAAACAGACTGTTTAAGATGCATATAGTGTTTCATCTGAGGTTGTTCTTGAATCTGCAAGTTTCTCCAACTCCTGTACAGGCTTTTACAGCGTTTAGGATGGTTACAGGTTCTGCTATGGAACCATCTTGGATGAATGAGAGTATGTAGTACCTGGATTAATTTGCAGTCTGTTAGACTACTTAATAAAGTAAAGAATACAGGCCTGAGGATGTTGAGGCAAAAGATAGAAGCTGATTAATAAATTATTGGAGTCACAAACTCCATCCAATCCTAGCATGGTTATTAAATAATGTATTTTGCATTATATTTGATTGTAATTTATGAAAAAAAAAAACTCAGTCAGTAAAAAAAAAAACTCTCCAAATATGTTACACAATAAGAACAATAATAAGTAGAATAGTGTGAAATTCTAAAATGAACTCTGCAAAAGAATGTAAGAAAACAACACAAAAATCTGAACAGTACATCTGCTGGGGGACAATTGAACACAAACCTTTATCTAAAATTGAACTAGAATTGTAAATAAAAATGAAAATATAAATTTATGTTTACTGTTATTTGCTAATTTTCCCTCTTTTTAAAGCATGACAAAAGCTCCATGGCTTCAGTGCTTTAAACAATATAAAACCACAGCCCTGGTCATAATGACAGTCCCGTTGTGCATTTGTTTAACTATAGAATTCGTGTTTTGTTGCCCTCAGTCTTCCTGTTTTCTCTTTTTTCCTCCTGTGGTTGCATTGTCTGCATTGCACCAACAGTTGACAGTATTTATGGTAACACAGCAGCCATAAAAACTTTTGTAGATGTGGAAAAACAGAGTATCTAGTTATTGGATCTAATGTAGTTACTGGAATATTAATGTAGTTATTGGAATATTATTCTAGTTATTGGATAAAAAAGGCTTGGATTTCACTAAATGTCTTTTGGCATTAAAAATTATTCTACACGTGTCTTTTTTAATTGCATTGATATTTTTGAAAGCATTAGGACTTTTGAGCTAATCGTAGAAAAAAACAACTTTTTTTCCTGATATTAAACTGTAATTCTAAAAAGTTTGAAATGAGCCCACTTGTGTTTACTTGCTACCTTTTGTATGGCGTGAAAGCCTCAAGACAAGGCAGCGTTCCATCACCTGGAGCCAGTTCGCATTAGAAAGAAAATGATTTCCTTTTCAGTGCACAGAGGCCATGCACAAAGGAGGGTTCATGCTGTTGCTGGAACATTTTTTAACAAGTTTCTCCTTGATGAAGTCTTGAATTAGAGCTTACTGAACTAATTAATCACATTAATTATTTCTCCTCCAGATTGCAAACAAGTGCATCAGTTTGCCGTGGCTGCCGTGCACGGCGCCAACAAAACAATTTGCATGAGAAATGTTCCGACATCTGATTTTTTTCCAAGTGTGCTACCATGTGATTTTGATGTAATCACTAATGACAGGAGTCTGGTTACTGAAACAAAAAGCTTCAACCTTGTTGCTGTTGAATGAAAACCTTATAGACTCCAATATTCCAGTGGCCTGTAAACAAAACTGTTGGTGAAATAGGAGAAAAGAGAAACAAAATATACATTCATAGTTAAAATTGTACAAATAATGACATTTTTTATACTTTTCATCTCACAGATTGTTTTTAAAAAGGCTATCCATGCAAAATTGTTACTGGACCACCTTTCATTTTGATCAGGATATATTATGTTCTCAAAAAATCACAGATTGTATTTACGCTGGACACATTTTCTCTGCTTAAAGTGAACCAGAGTTCGTTTCCCCCAATAATCTGGAACAAACTTTAGTCTGAATACACCCAAGCAAACCCTGGGACCAGGAACTGCTCTCTGACCCATCTTTTGAGGTGATTTGTTTCCAGTTGGACTGAGGTTCGATTCCCTCTGAGATTCCTCAGTTTGAATACAAAGTGCTCTGGGAGCAGAATAACTGGACTAAGATGGCCACTGTAGAGGTCATGTGAAGTGAACAGATTATTAATGAAGCGGCTCGTTAACCACGGACAAATGTGAAGCACTGATTGTCGTGTAATCAAAGAGGAAAGAACAGGTCCAACTGTTTACTTGTTAAAATGTTTATTTTAACTGCTAAAAACACGTCTTAGATGCTTTTCTGAGTCTTGTTGCGCGGCATGCGCTGCTGTGACATCATCCTACAAGCTATCTTGTGGCTTGTAGTTCAACAATGAGTAACAGCAACTTTTAATGTGATACATATTGCTTCTGACTGTTTTCCAGTCTATATGTCAAACAGCTATCAGCGTATCAGCCTAAAGCCAACGCCTTCTCAGTACCGCAGATGCTAACATCCTGTGTTTAAAGTGCCACTTCTCTGATTGTCTCTTGTTGTTTGGACCCGCCTCGTACTTCATGGCCAGTGACTGAAGAGATCTTTAGTTGTGTGGTTTTGTTTACAAGTTTTGGTCAGAAATAGAAATATCTGGTAGACGCCAGTCTGAATACAGACCAAACGCAATCTTCAGGACTCGATCTGAAACAAATTAAGTAGACCCGGTGCAGAAAAAATGATTTTTCCAGTCTGACTACACTCCTAGTTTTTTTCAGTCTGAATAGTTTCCATGCTTGGAGCAGAACAGCTGGAACAAAATGCCCACCGTCGCTGAGCATTACTGTATGAAAACAGAGAGCCACAAACAAACGTGGAGCAACAATGAGACACAACAACTCATAGAAATTTGGTCAGATGAATGCAGGCTCATTGAAACTACTTTTAATGTGTTACACATTGATTCTCACTGTTTTCCCAACAATCTATATGTCATAAACACTTATCAGTGTACCTTCATGGGTGTTACCTCCTCAGTAACTGCCTTGCAGCATGCCGGACCAAAGTAGCTAAATTAAGTGTTGTACCTGATGTTGATACAGACGTTCAAAATTGGTCAGTGAAATTTAAAGTTTGATAAGTGAACTATCTCATCAAGCGTAGGACTTCCATTATTCCATCTACCTCTGCTTTGCCCTGCCCTCGTACTTCCTGGCCAGTGACTGAAGAGATCTTTAGTCACATAGTTTTGTTTACATTCTTTGTTTGAAATCAGAAACGTCCGGTTGACACCAGTTTGAATACAGACCAAATGCAATGTTCACGACTTGATCCCGACCAAATTAAGCGGACTCGGCCCAGACTAACTGACTTTTCCAGTCTGAATACACCCATAAAAAACAAATTTGCTCCTTTAATTATTTTACCGTGTTATATTTGGGATAAGATGAAGGGTATGCTAATGTCTTTTGGAATACAACAGCATCTATTCCACCCTATTTGTAATTACAAGAAGTACCAGCTGTTTCCTATCAGTCCATTAAATGTCAGTTTGTTGAATTGTTTTTTCACTCTTTAGTTTTCTAACTTACATCCAAACTTTCATGGAGAGCTGTGAACAGAAAGCCTCATGTTTGCTTTTTACCTGCATTTCTTGGTAGAACATGCCAGCAGGAATAGAGGTAAAAGTGGTGGTCATGGAAAAACACAAACCATGGTAAAAGTTATTCTGGAAAGAAAATATAATTAATTCAATTTCCCCTCTACTGACTATGAGAACAGAACTGAGTGACCCCTCTCCCTCACATTCCAAACAGGAAGTACCCGCTGGCTCCAAGAAGACTTCTTTGGAAAAAAAAAAAAAAAAACAGCTATTAGTCATTTATTTGTCTGAATAACATTTTTTGCATTACCACCAGTTTTTAACATGGTCTTGAAAATTCTACTTTTTTCTTTATTTCAAGTTATTCAAGGTATAAACTGACCAATCGGTTGCCTCAAAAAGTGTGTGTGGGTGTGTGGTGCCCACTGGCCCCCATGTCCAACATTTAAAACATTTGATCGACAGATTTTCGCAAGCCCGCTTTCAGTGGACGCGGTGTGGCCTTCCAATAAGCTCACTTCTGATTGGCAAGAGTGGTTGCAATAGAAATGCTGACCTACCTGCAACAATCACTACTTACTGACGTCCTCTATCTCCAACTTGGCAGCATCTGTATTTTCGAAAAATGGCGACTGTAGAGGTCATGTGAAGTGAACAGATTATTAATGAAGCGGCTCGTTAACCACGGACAAATGTGAAGCATTTGAATTGAATTGACTTCATTTGGTTAGAGCTGGAAGAAAGTCATTTTCTTTGGGTAACATCACACTCGCTCAAACAGTCAATATCAGACTGTACCTATTAAGTTATTTGTGATGCATAAAGATGTGCATGAAATAAGTCCATAATCTTTGGCGTTGAAGCTCTGGACCAATGACGTCCTGCGTGTGTAATAAACTGTGACCATAGACCTAGACATTGATGGTGGTTAAGTGCCAGACCATGCCAAAGCATTGTTCTAGATGGAGAATGGGGTGGAGGAGGGCCAGTGAAGCCGTCTCAAATGCAGAGAGAGACAACCATTCATGAATTTAGAGCTACAACATGATGGTGACTGGCTGAGAGGAAACGGTGGGCCATTTCGCCATTGGTTCAAGGTAACGGCCTAGTTGATGAACAATATGTGGAGTGATGCAACAACCCAGCATACCTGGAAGTGAGGTGAGCTTCCTTACCGAAACTGTGTCAAAGCTTCACTATTCACAGTATTCAAGGAATTTTCCTGTTCTTGAATAGTTTTGAGAATATGCTTTCTATTCAAAATACACATGCCACTCTCCAGGTGACGTGTAAAATATGTGTTCTCAGGTGTTTGTGCACATTTTTCTTTTTTTTTTACATTTCCAATTTTTTACCAAGCATCTCGGATTTGAGAGGATATCAAACAAGTCATTTCAACAAAATGACGAGAAAAAAAACGAGGAGTAGCCATGAAACTACAGGAATTGTATTACAAGATATATGATGATTTAAAACTGTCATTGGCATAGGCTTTAGAATTGATGTCATGACTCCAAAAAAATGTATGAGGTCATTTGGGGAGGACACATTTCTCAAACAATTCCTCATCTACATTTTAAGACTAGTTCAAAGAACACTGGATGTTGTTTCTGGAAGGGAGACAGAACTGTCATATTGCCTAAATGGATTGACTCTTTGGAAGAGAACAGAGAATTAATTACCACAACAGCTGCCTGATAAACACACACTCTCTCTGTCATGAGCCACCACAGCTGAGAAGTTTACACAAATGAACTTACTTCTCAATTTAGTTGCAAATTTTGACTGTAATGAGGTCACGTCTCTTTCTGCGAGAGGTTCTGTATATCGTCCTAAAAATAATCCAGCTTCTGGGTCTCAAAAAGAGTCTAAAGGTAACTGCATATAAAGAATAGCACTGGATATCTCATATATTGTTGCTTAAAAACTAAAATTGCATGCTGAAGCACAAATCTACAGCATCACAGGAGTTAAAGGACAGTAGCAGTTTAAGCCTTAAGGGCAGGTCATGCGAATTGGCAGCCAAATCGCGTTTGGTGTGAATACACCTTTAGTCACAGGCACCAGTTGGTCAGTTGGGTCATCTTGAGTGGAGCGCAGTTGTCTTTCAATTCCTTTGACTCTTGTTCAGCCATCTCAAGGGAGGCCATGGAAATGGAATGTACCATTATCGTGTGTGTTGTAAGTTGATTGTGAGGTATTTTTAGGTATAATGTAAGTTGCAAGCAACCATGACGGGCAAATTATGATGTCATGTAGTGCCCTTCCACCACACCTTAGTTGTTGAAAAGGTGTGCATACTGGCTATTTACTGAGTGCATGCAAATGCTGCACACACGGGGTGTGCATGTGATTTGTAAGTACCTGTAGGATGCCTTCTTCTGTAGGATGAACTTTTTCCGGAACACTCAACAGCCAATCAGATTTGAGTATCTACCCGAACCATTTAAAGTGCAGAAACACAATGTTTGTTTCTTATGGCTGTATATCAATATCTTTATTTTCTTGGAGTAATACTGCAGACATAAAAGTCTTTACAGTTTCTTAGAGTTCTGCTTATCTTACTGATGACGTGTTTTGTGCACACAAATTACATTTCTGAGTTATCACTTCATACATTTAAACATTTTATGCAATAAAAATTATGGAAAAATTTTCTCTCTGGCCTGTTTTTGTTCAAAAGCTGCATATTGTCTGATAAAATTTAACTATTTAAACACTGTGACTAATCATGATTAATAATAACCCAAAAGTGTAATCAATCTGATTATTGTTTTCAATCGATTGACAGCCCTAATACCAACCAACTTTACTGTCAGTCTTCACATCCAGTAAATTGTATGTGCATAGATGGATGGAGATTTCTATATGGCTTCAGCTTTACATTATGCCATCATTAATTATTTATGTACCAATAATCCCTTTGTTGAGTCTATGAACAGCGTGGAGATGTTATCATCCCATTTTGTGATAGAAAAAAACAAAGTTTCTAGAATTGACACAGGGCGATGTGCAAATAAGTAGTTGGCTTTTAAAGCTGTCGACTTTTTTTCATGCTGCAGTGCAAGCGTGCACTCCCCTGGTTGCCATGGCAACACAGTGCCATTAGGGTTACATTCGGTGGCGGGAGAGTGAACAAGTAAATGTGCAGGCATGCAGTCAGAAAACTGAGAAGAGGGACATTGGGGAATACAGGGCATGTGGAGATGGACGGATGAAAGGGAATAAAGCGGGAGACGAGAAGGTGCGGCTGTCACTGCAGGGATGGGGAGCGAGGAGCAAAGATGGGGGGATGATGAAATGGAGGAATGAAGGTGGCTAATAGGCAGGGGGGGGCAAGGTCGGATAGGAGATGGGAGAAAACATGAATAACGAAATGTCAAGAAAAGCGAAAGTGGAGACAAAAATAAGAAAACGGGATGGATGCGGGGAAACTGCAAGATGTCAAAATCTTTGTTTTCTGCTTCCCCAATTTATAACTGTGAAGTCATTAAATCAGATAAAGGTTAGACCACTTCTTACGTTGGAGTCTAATGTGTTGTTAAGGACAAAAAGTCAACTTCTTTAACATGGTTTACTTTTTCTATTATACCCAGTCTTTACAAAAGTGTGTTCCGGTGAAAGAATTTTTAACAATGAAGCTGCTTTTACACTCTTGTGTGTAAAATATCAACCCATGTAGCAAAATACCCAAAAGGCAAGGCAGCTGTATTTGTCCTGAACCTTCCACACACAGAGAGGCATTTCTCAGTGCTTTACAGAGATATAGCGCACAGCAGCCGTGTGAATAACTCTGTGGCCTCGGTTCAATAGCTTGTAAGGACTACTTTGCTGATCCAACTTGAAGTAATTGATTTTTTACTAAACATGAGGGCAACAATCATAAAAACCTTATAAAAATCTAAATGGGAAAAATTGAGAGTAAACCAAAAGAAAATAGAGCATTTAATCAAACAGCCCGGTGGAAGTGGAGTTCACACGCCCTGGTTTAAATCTGAGCTGTGGCTCTTTTGTTGTTTTTCTATTCACATGTGGCCCTGAATGAGCTGGTCACCAATGCAGAGTTTTGTCTAGTCTCCGTAAACCTTTGTAAAAAAAAAAAAAAAAAAAAGAGGTGAAGTACAAGCAGCCAATAAGTTCTCACCCAATATGACAACCTATTGACCAATGAGGAATCCCCACATAGCAGCCATAAATAAAAAAAAAAAAAAAGTGCAGACAAAGGCTCCTTAGATACTTACAAAAGAAAAAAAATTAACATTTGAATAAGTTTACTTGCTTTTAATTTTTAATACAAGTGAGGGATAATGCCGACGAGGCGTCCATTATCACAAGCTATTGGACTTTGGAGTCTTCCACTCGAATTGGACGGTTCACATCTCTCTGCATCCTCCTTTAATTTCTGATAACGGACACCTCAAAGGACATTATCCCTCTCATGCCACTTACGAAAGAAATAAATACCAAATCAACTATCAGTTCTTAATTTTATTTTTATTATTAAATTGTTTTTTGCAAGAACCAAAATATTTGGTGCGCAGGACGACTTGTAGTCAATATAATGGCTGCCAAGCCTGCACCGATCTCGCTCTGTAGCAGCGGAGGAAAGTGGTATATATGCTAAACGTTATATTTAGTGATGCTATGCATCATTTCTGAAGGAAAGTTCACCTCTTACCGTTTTGATATTGACCAGATGATGAAGTGAAAGTTTGTTTCAAAGAAACAAAGCCCACGGTGTTTCATAAATTGCTTTTATTGCAAAAATTATTCACCATTACCTCTGACCCTTAAATGTATATCAACAAACAACTTATTTCATTAATGTATGAAAAAATGATTTATCAACACATACTTACTCTGTATGAGGCAATAAGGTAAGACAGAAAATTAACTTCTTAAAATTAAAAGCAATGTAATTGATGATAAAACTTGTTAGAGATCTTTTCTACCGTCTTCCTGTTGTGACAACCTGAGGAATAAAGTATGTCCACCTATGTTCCAAGCCTCATGTGACACATCAAATTATGATCATGTTTTCTCACACTCTCCAGTTTAACATGCCATTCCCCAGGGGTTCTGTGCTTGGATCAATTTTGTCCAATTTGCAAGCGTTTCTGCTTACTGTTAAGCAGCGTGGCTTTAAAGGTTTTCTGCAACAGAGACATATTTTTACAATTCTAAGTTGTGACATGATGATGTTGTTTTTGAACCTAAATACCTAATCTGTGTGGCAATTCCGTCAGAAACGACAGTGAAGAAGTGCTGTCAAGTTATTCTAGATCCAAATTTTGTTTTAAACACTACCTTTTGGAACACTTGTATTGGACACTTATTTTTCTAGGTTATCTTCAAACTTCTGTGAAAAGCCTCCTGCACATTCAGAATGCCACAGCTGGAGTTCAGAAGGAAAATAGCAGGAGAAATCCCATTACCTATTTCAGCTTCTCTTCATCAGCTCCCTGTGAATTTCAGAGCATAACTGCAGGTTCTCCTTCAGAAATAAACATTTTAATGATCAGCCTCCATCAAGCTGTCAATGCGTCACAGTTCTATACTCCTCCATCACACAAAACTTTCAAAAGTCAAATCTCTTTTGTGATTAGCCTCCTATCTTGTGAAACCAGTTCCCAACTTGGGTTAGGGAGTCTCCATCTTTACTTTTTGGATTAAACTTAAAGCTCTACCTTTTAAAAATTCTGCCGGAGTTAAACCTTAGACCATACAGCTATTGGCCTTCTAGAAACATCCTGTGATATGATGAGCACACCTTCTCTTCACTTGGTTCTCTCTGCTCCTCACATGTCACTCCAGCTGTATATTTTTCCATCATATTATTAATTTAGCCCTGCGATAGATTGGCAAACTGTCCAGGATAGGCTCCAGCCCTGTTACCCTGCACAGGATCAATCGGATGGATGGATGGATGGATGGATGGATGGATGGATGGATGGATGGATGGATGGATGAATAATTTATCCATTTTATTTTCACTGATTTGCCCACTCTCTAACCATCACCTGTTAATACCCACTCCTACCTTATCTTACTCATCAATGAACCTCCCATAACTACCTAAAATGTGCATTGCTTCCAGTTAAGACTGGCTAAATGTCTCCATTAGCCATGGGGTTCCCATGTCTCCACCATGTCACATCTCATCTTCCAATTTTTTTTGGTGCAGCTGCTCCTCACTTCTAAAACTAAAGTCATTTTCGTGCAAATTGGGTCTTTAACTAACTCATTTGAGGGACAAGATAGAGTAGGTGGGCAAAATGTGTCTAAATAAAACCAGTTTTGTTTATTTTCGAGGCTGGTTGTGGAAACACTGTTTCCAGTTTACATGATTTTTGGGAAATCAGGGAAGATCTGCTTTTTCTTTTTGATTTTTGTGCTTTTTGGATGTTAAAATCAAGTTTTGTGTTTAGGTTATGTTTTCTGTTTTATCTCCCTGTGCGATTAGTTCATCAAATAAAATTCACCAATCTGTTTCTATTTCTGTTAATTTGTCCAAAGTGTTTTTCAGTTTCTCTTGGTCAGATTCTCTTCACTCTTTTAAAATGAGAGGTTTCAGGTTTTTGTTGTGTTTTTATTACATTTCTAGTTTGACTGGCTGCTATGATTTTGATTTATTTATTAAGTTATGTTTCGACCATCAAGTTGGTCTTCTGCATTTGGGTCCTCCAGCAGAACTACTCCTGACATCATTTAAATGATTCACAGTATCAAAAATGGAACAAGCTGAACTTCATGAATTCTTTTAAGTTACACTGTATGTATTAGTTTTCTCTTTCTTTTCTTTGATTGTGTCCTTTTAAGTTTCACCTTGTCCAAGTCCATTGAAAAAAATCTTGGCAGGAGGGTTAGTGGGACTTAATAATTTTATTTAATTCCATTTAAAAAATGAAAGCATGTTAATGGGGCAAATGGAGAAAAAGGCTTTCTCCTGAAACACTCAAAAGTTCAATCTGCCGTCACGACACTGCCTGGAAGGAATCAAAACGACGGGACGACTGACAGAAGCAGAACGAAGCTTGTGGCATATGAGATGGAAAGCATAAGTAACTGGAAAAGTGGAGGCTATGAATGTAGGTGAGATGATGGAGACAGAATGTATAAACAAGAGGTAGATCTTGTCATAAGAGAGCAAAAAACTGAACATCAATGAGCCAAAGGAAAAAAAAAACAGACTGAGAATATCAGATGACACGCAATGAAAGCTGAGAACAGGTGAGACATGACAGCAGGGTATTGCTGAATGATTTTTTTTTTGCACTGTCGGTCAATTTGTATCTCTGCATACCACCTAAAACATGTGAGAGTATGAGGAAGAGGAGACAGAAGAGGAAAAATTACTTAAAAAGTGGTTAGATAGAATATTTTAAAAAAGTGAAGATAGAAGTAATTTTTTCCATAATGGCTTGTCTGGGTTTTTTTTCCATGTGTTGTGGTTATGTGCCGGGTTGTTAAAATTGATTACATGCAATTCCTTCCCTTACATAATGATCAGAGATGACAAAAACCAGCATTTGTCTTCAAATGCGGGTGTTTTGTGTGTGTGTCATTTTACAAGTTCAGAGATTTTGTGAATGTAAAAAAATGTACAGGTAAAACCAAAAAAGCCAGAAAAACGCAAGAAGGAAAAGAAAACAAGAGCACATCTCAGTTGTTCCTCTTCACATAAGAATTCTGGTGTGTCCACGTGGGTAGACGAGTACAAGGAAAGTGATTGGCACTCTCGTCTTTGTGGTGATTGGATCATGCATTTGTCCAGTTTGTGATTTGGACAGTGTGACACATTTTTTAGAACAACTGCTATAAGGCTTAATGTTGCGTTCTTTAAGTCATAACATTCTTTTTTTTTTTTTTTTTTGCATGCGGCTGTTACTCTTTCTGTGAAAGAGCGGTCACTTCCCAAACCTGCTGTTAGCTGATAGGATTCAGCCGATTGAAACCAGCTAATGGTTTTTGGTTGATCAGCTAGAAAAGCATAAAAGCCATGGACTGTTGGCAGAGGAGACAGTTTGGGTATTCTGGCCACAAAGAGTTCTGTGGGCAATAGAGCGTATTATTGAGCTTTTTAGTTCTTGTAGTAGTTGGACATAAACCTGTGTTTTGTAACCTTTTGATCCACTTTTGATATCCTTCTTGTTGCGTTTTCCTTTTGTCTATTTTGTTGCAGCTCATTCTAAGACTTGGGCTGTAACAATTGGGGGCTTGTCCGGGATCAAAGTAGTGAACTTTAACTCTAAAGGCCAATTTCAGCTTGAATCAAGATCCAACTAACAGAAGCATGCTTTTGTTAAGGCCATCTTTAAGCCAAGAAATACCATTGGCTCAAAGTATCCAATGCAGTCATCACAAATGAGATGCTACAGAAGCAAAAGGCAGCATTTATTTTATTTTAGGGTCTTTTCTTATGAAATTGTCAACATCTGTGTATAACAGGATTTTACACGTTGGCCTTGAAGTGTGGCATGTGGCAGGAAAATGATGGTGAAGCTTTGATAATTAGATAGAGCCTTCTCTCATTCTCTCTATCACCCCGCTTTGCATTTTGCTGCCTTTCACTGTCTCAATCCCATAACATGACAATATCTGTATGGTTGCTGACTGTGTCTCATCTGCTGTTACCCTCTGGCTCCCTCTCATTTTTGACAAACTAGGGCATGAAAATAAGCCTCCATGGTGCCAGGGGAATGCTAAATACAGGGCCTCTTTTCTTTGGCTGTGTCTCTTTAATCAACTTCCTCTTATCTCAGCCTTGCATCCCTTGTTTCTTTCTCTCCCGAATGTAATGGAGGAGAAATCTGCACACCGCCAACATCCGTGCTTCTATTCACTCCTCCTCCGTTGTCCTCACTTGCTTGTTCATTTGTCCACAGTTGTGTTTCTCACTCTCAGTCTCTGACATTCGTTGTGCCACCTTGTCTTTTTTCTGCCAGACTGTATCTTGTTCTGTTTCATTTCCTCACTCATTTCTTGGTTGGTCTCTGTTCCTGTTTTTCTATCACAGGCATGTGGATGTGTTTCACATTCCTCGATGCATTTTAAGCTCCTCGCAGTTTTTTTTAGTAAAGTTTTTCTTCTGTCTTTCTTTTTTGTATGCTTTTTTAGCTTGTGTTTTCTGCCTTCTGTATGGTTTCTATTGTTAAATGCAAAACCTTATTAATAATGACTTTTTAAATGATTCAACAATCATTTATGCACAAGGAATACATCTCAATGACAACTTCTGCAATATCTTTATTCCATTTAGGCTTAAAAAGTAACTGATAAGTAAGTTTTTTAAACATAGTATGCCACATCTATTTTTTTATGAATCGAGTCTTTTCCTTGAAGGAGTTCAAACTCATCCAACATTTCATTTGAGTCTTAAAATTCTTTTTTTGCCTTTGTAAAAAGCCATCTGAAGTCTAAAAGTGGACTTTTATTTCTGCATTTATTTCAAAACACAAGTTTCAGATTCTAACAATTATTTGTTCATGAGTTATGCAGCGAAGGTATTAAATCAATCAAAAAAACAGTGTTGGCTGTGGTAGTTTTTATCTACAACTATGGATGCTGATGCTTCTTCTTTGATTAGTCTTTATTCTGTTTTTTTACTCCTGTCCATATTGAAGCATTTTTGCTTGTTTTGGAAGTTTTTGGCTCTTTTTAAGATCCAATACCTAAGTATTTCCCATTTAATTTAGAAAGTGTTGTTATTTTCTTGTTCAGCTTCAGTCTTGTTTGCTTCTGTGACACAAAAGGGCAAAAGTCAGTGTCTTTTTTTTTTCAGATCAAAAATGGAACTCTAAGACTTTTTTTTCTTAAAATCAGTGCAAATCTTGGTACACTGCTGGATTTGTTATAAAATCTGGTTTATAAATTTAGAAGTCTTTCAACTAGGTATCGCTGAAACAGCTTAAAGACCCACTTCGATCATCCTTTAATCAATTTTGAAAATGTTCCCAGTGGTGTTTTCATTATGATTATGATGTTTTTAGCCAACATAAAATAATCTGCCTTGTTTTCTAGCTTATAGTTTCTGCAGAGCGGCAGGAATTCTTTAGAACTCTGCCACTGAGTTGTGGGCGGGACCACTGGAAGGGAGTAGCCTGCTCCTCCTTCCTGCCACCTATACCTGAGCCAGATGCTATCTTGGATGAGGAAAATAAAGACGTGTATCTAGTCGTCTGCAAGTTGATGCATCAGAATGAAGCAGGGACCTGTGTATTTTCTACATTAAAAAAAAAAAAAACTTTTTTCAAGTGGCCTCTTTTCATCTACTTGATTCACAATTATTTGAAGAACTAAATGCTCAAAAATGCAATTTTAAGCTGAATTTTCCTTCCTTCATCATCAGAAAAAGCCATAAGACCATGTTAAAAAGACCAAAAACACAATTTTCATCAGAGTGGGTCTTTAAGAGTTAAGAAGTGCAGAAAGATAAAAATATGTATGCCTGAATACTGGCATGAATATGTATATAAATTAGATTAAAAAAGAAAATGTAGCTTTTTTGGTTTGTGCTAGTGAGAAGAAATTGGGCCGACGCAAAACTCATGCTTGTCAGTAGCGGGTTGGAAGTCAAAGAGAAACTAAGGGAGACTGACAGGCTGACTCAGCAAGTTGCCGCTAAATGTGACATTCATGGAAAATGCTTTTGCACCCAGAGGTGATTTAACAGGTTTAAATTTACACAAGAAGAGGTTCCATGTATAAATATAGCAAACTCAGTCGTCTCAGCAAACACTGGTGTCACTTCAAGTTAATCTCCCGGTCTGAAAGTTTCAACGGTTTTGAAACATTTTGTACCCTCTTTTCTCGTTCTGCAAATGAATTTTCTATCAAGATGCATTTAGAATTCAGAGGATCTTGATTTCTTTTTCAATACTTGTTTGGACTTGATAAACATACTGTAGACAGTTAATGGAAAAGCCTTTCAAAAGTTCAAAATTCTTTGGGAATTTCCTCAGTCTTTTTGTCCAGTTGTGAACCTGTCTTGACTGTATACTTACATGACATGTCAGCATCACATTTTTTAAAAGCCTTAACTGTAAATATCCACCAAAAAAGTAGAGCCTTGGTGTGTATTTAAATAAAATTACTTTTGGGATTTTTTTAATTATTCTGGTGGATTGACTGGAAGAGGGAATGTGAGATTTCAACACAGTAATAAAACATCCAACTGTAAATGTTTCAGTAATGGTTAGTTTCAAAGAAAATTCCAATTTAAACGATTATACATTTGGAACGAAGCAATATTTTTGTAATTACAGCCTTGAATGTATTTCCAAATCCTTTTGTGATCAAGTCCGTTCAGCTTTGGATGCACAACCAGAAGAACAATACAAAAGAGTAAAAATAAGAGGCTTAATTCGTGTCAGAGTTTGAGGAAAAAAAAGCCGTATCTCTCCTTTGAATAATGATTTAACACAGGGTCACATTCTCTTTTCATGCTCATGTCAAGTGATTAGTGCTGAGAAAACAACGGCCAGCAAAGAATAAGAGAAACAATCCAAGCAGAACTGGGGAAAATTTGAAAGTAATGCAGCTTGTATTCGTGACTGCATTCACAGTGGGCTTATTTAGATTTAGGTCTTTTTAAATTTGTAATGATTTGAGAAACAAGAAACATGACCTTTGGTTTAGCTGCAAATATATAAATACATATATTAGAATCCGAGACACACAATGTTCTGATGTCTCCTTACAATGAGACAAAAGGATGAGAATTTTAATTTTTCTTTTTTTTTTTTTTTTTAAGTTACATTTCTATTTCTGAGTTAACATGTTACAAATTAAAACACTTCAGACATTAAAAGAAAAAGGAAACTGTTCTCTCTGATCTTTTTCTTGTTCAAAACCGCATGGATTAATTGGATGTTGTAGTTATATGGTCGACAAATCATCCAAATGACCTTCAGCCACAATCCTACTACTCATTTCAGATGCTTTAGTCATAATATGGCTGCTTAGTTCATGAAGTATGGCATTAATATGTCTGTACATGTGTCTGTTTTTTAAAATAGGTTTCAATCGTCTCTTCAAACTGCTTTAGTCGTTTTAGGGTGGTGTGAATGTCTGACGGGAATTCATGCTGATATTTGATATGTTAATGTTTTGTTTTGCTTTCAGCTTATGAATAATTCACTTAAATTAACTCAGCATTTACACAAACTGTTGTTTCCTCATCTGTCTTTTTGATGATTTCAAAGACTTCTTCCACCTTTCATGTGACTTTTGCTTTTTTCTGTTATCAATGAGTGTTGAAGTGTGAACATTTTTTCTTCTAAAGACAAAAATTGATGTTTTTTATGTATTTTTTGGACCTACATTACAAAACCTGTTTTTTTCCTCTGATTTGGTTTATGTCAATTGCAGCTGTGCATTTATACTTTTGCACAATACACATTAGTTCAAAAAGCATTGATTTAAATTGAATTCACTTAAACATGTTTAATAGATGCAGAATGTAATATTTTTCAAAAATGAATAATTTATTGTTTTCTGTTTAAATTTTGTCTTTTTTTTTATATTACTACTTTTTGAATTTCAACTTTAGGTTGTAGAGGCTAAAGATCACTTTTTCTGTACATGGTTAAATGAACGTTGAGCTTACAACAAGTGCTAATACGTTTGTCATACATTTGCTTACCCTCTTGATTCCTTTCGGGGTTGCTGGAGCCTATCCCAAAGTATTTTGGGTGAAGGCAGGGTTCAGCCTGGACAATTTGCCAGACAATCGAAGGGAACTAAAACTGTTTTTTTTCTGCAAAAGTAAAAACTAATAAATATCTTATGAAACCTAAAAGAAGCAGGAAAAATAAAACACTAAGTAAATGACATCTTTAAAAATCAAGTCCCCTCACTGACTGACCGGTGTGACTAAAGTTTGATATATCATTGTTTTATTTTTGTTTTGAACTGAGAGCTTCCTGTTTAGACTCAGCTGACAATGGTAAATGGTATGGACAATTAGACACTTATTAGCACCGTTAACTGGTTTAGAGCACTCATTAGCATATGACTTTTATTAACACAAAAGTAGGTCGCCGACATCACTCATTACTTAGATGAAATGCTGACATGTTTACTGCAAGTATGACGATGCGATATGAGAGGCCGTGAAGAAAGCAGGAAGAAGGAGAGGAGATGTGAACAAACATTCACAACTTTGAATGTTTATTATATGAAAAAAAAATCAAAACATGTTACATATTTCCTTCATTCTGAAACAAAGCAATATTGATAAATAAAATCAACCATAATGCAAGCAATGCATCAAACTATGAGAACATAAAAAAACTGAAAAAAAAATGGTAACATAAATGTATAATAAAAATGAAAGAAATAAAAAAAAACAAAGGTAAATCTGAAAAACAAAACCTCAAACAAAATAGAATAAAGGCATACACTATCCTTTTAGGTGAATGTGTTTAAAAATTCCCTTTCTGTGTTTGAGTTTGTTTGTTTAGGATTTATGATAAATTCAATTTTTTATATGTTTGAATGGGTATCAATGCCTCCATTATCTTTTTTTGAAGGTGCAAAGAAACACTTGAAAACGTCTGTGATAAAGGACCACAGATCAAACAAAGGTAAGAGAAATTTAAAAAAATTCCAAGTCAAAGTTTGCTTTCTTTTTACGACATGTTCTACCATATGTATTTATTTTTAAGACCCTTTATATAAGTTTTTGGACAAATTTATTGCAAACTATGCTGTTTTCATACAAAATAGCTAACATTTCCAGATTCAATTGGAAATATGAGGCTGACTGGGTAGAAAAACACATTTCTTTTAGCTAAAAATTGCATATTTTTTGCAATATAGGCCTCGATTGAAGGCGCACCATCAATAAATGGTCTGTTTTCAAAATGGTGTCATACGTAGGGCGCATCAAAAGGCACATGAATCAAGACAAAAAGTGAGAGTTAAGTCATTCAGACTTTATAAACAGCGTTCAGATTCA
Organism: Adrianichthys oophorus; assembly: GCA_036245035.1. Lineage (NCBI taxonomy): Eukaryota > Metazoa > Chordata > Actinopteri > Beloniformes > Adrianichthyidae > Adrianichthys > Adrianichthys oophorus. The sequence goes on from BSAI01000030.1 coordinate 2,885,805, forward strand.
CTCGAGAACTACTACACGTTGGCCGTGTTGGTGTCCCTCTCACACCCAGCCAAACATTTTGAGAGTGCCGTGTACCTCTCAAAATCCCTTTGACATAAGTAAGTACAACCAGAATTCATCCATATATAAGGTGCTCCAGATTCTAAAGTGCAGTGTCGTTTTTAAGAAAAAAAAAAGCTTTCAACTGTAACTTATAGAGTGAATTTGAGGGGTGTGTGCGTGTTTCTACATTTGTATAAGGTCAGAATTGTACTTTGAGACCAGTTTAAGAAGTGGTTTAAAGAAGTAATAATAATATGGCACGAGTGAAGTGACTACGCAAGTTTTTACGTCCGTATTTTGGCTCTACATATAAAATGCGTTGCCATTGAGCGTGCGTTGCCAGCTAAATCAGGTCAAACCAAGAGCAATCAGGAACTCTGATTTGGTAGTGACTCAGAGCGTAACTGGTTTCTCTGGTGAACGCAGACATGTCGTCAAGCCTTTCGATGTCTGTATTTGACTGTTAAATAAAAATGAAACAAGGCCAGTCTCTGGAGAGGATGGTAATCTATATACGCCATTGCGAGCACGCTGGCAATGAACTGAACCATTTCTGTTTTGTGCCCAATTTGCGAGATTTGTACCTCTTCCAACTGTAGCGGACGGAGATACGCTAGTAAACAATGGACTTCTTGTTAATTATGAACACCATGGTCTAAACACTCATTCAAGAACACGTGTCACGTGTGCACATAGCACAAGAGGCCATGAGAGAGAAGCAGAAATCAGAATATGAGCAAAATAATACACATACACAAGCGCGCACACTCCAACAGTATTTGTAATTCGCACTTTTTTAGCCAAAAGTAAAAATAAAAAAATAAAAAAGACAAAACAAATGAGGATTCTTTTAAGCTTTTGCATTGGATCTGAAATAAGAACAATTTTTGCCTTCAACACATGGTTACATTTTGAACAAAGATATTTTGAGCCTATCAAAAAGGGTAATGCTCCTGTGCAATCCTCCCACCTGTTGTGTCTTACTCTTAGACTGAAAGAACAAATCACATCAAGCTCACTTGCACACAAACAACATTTCTTTCTGAAGTTGAGTGTATGATAATGATGTTCCAATAAATTGCTTCAATTCAACAAGCTTTTACACTACATGTAAGAGTACTCAATCAGTCCCTTTTAATTAGCTATATAGTCAGTGAATATTAGCCAAGACAATATGTTAATTTACACTATGAGCAAGCACAAAAGAAATGGTTTCTCTTTGACTCTTAGCCGTTTGTCATTGATGCTAATTGTTGCATATTTAACACTATTTACTCACGCACTATATGTTCCTGAGCTAAATACTTCCTGTTTAAGTCAAAGCGTACTTCAATTTGCAACTTGAATAGGTGGAGGCATTTTTCAGGCAGGATTTTTCAAATCTGAAACACGACTGCAGCCTCTGCTTGACAAGTCTGAAAGGTATAGGAGCACAAAAGGGACTCCGCTTCATGTTGTGAGGGGTAGATTATACAAAAGAGTCTATATTTTGACATACTAAAAGATAAATACATATCGACATGAAGAATCCAAGTTTACATTTTTGGAAACTTCTGGAGGGATCTTAAGGCTGATTTGGAACCAGTCAAAGTAGCTATCCTAAAGTCGATTATGTCTTTCTGTCTCCCCTTTTTTTCCATTGTCACATTTTTATGGTTTTAGGTTATGCACAGTTGGCCTCCTCCTCTTTATAGACCCTGGCAGGACCACTGGCTTGAGATTCTTCACCACTGCCAGTACTCAAGCTTCACTCCATCTCACACAGGTAATAATTGCAATCATCAGCCGTGATACAGTACTGGGCTCCCCCCACTTGACTCACATGAAGTTTTAGTCCAATCTGATTTTTCTTTAGTCTAATCTACTTTCAATTTTCTTAGTTTTTTTTTTTTTTTCCAAGTTTGCACTTATAGACATGAAACAAAGTAAATAGTGTTGGTGTTTTTCTGATGCATTAAGAGGAGATCTATGAAATTAGACAGGTGACATGGTATGGGTCAGACAAACAAACAAACAATGTAGTTATAAATTAAATGTCAATGTAGATGTAAAAACTGAAAACAAAATGCGTTTTTCTTATATATTTGTTCGTGAGGAAAGGAGGATTGGAGGACTGTGTCGATGATTCGGAATAGGGGTAAACAGGAAACAAGATGGTGTGCCGGTCAGAGCTCAGGGAAGGGTAAACAGAGAGAGGGGACTTCAGTTGACTGGCATTCCAGCTTTATTCCGTTGCTGAATTTGATTCAAAGATCTTCTGTGAACAACAAACAGTCTCTTTTCAGCATAACTTAAATGACTTGAAAGTGAAATAAAACACACAAATAAAGAAAACTGACTGAATGTGTCATCACTGGCATAAACTTCTAACACTGAAAATGACTCAACAGATGTGGCACAATAGTGACACCTAGCGACCACGAAAAACATTGCACCGATAAACGATTAATGCACGTGGGTCCCGTTGTACTTTATGTCACACCATAACATTTAACAACAAATTAAAATCCTTCTTAAACATCAAGGAAACATTAACTAACACATTGATTCGGTAATGCAGGTGCTGCTAATGAGCGCTGGGACCCTGCTAGGAGGCTAACATTCCGAAGTTAACACTGCGACACATTTACACATAATTAAACAGGAACTTACGTTTGGTCAATTACTCAATCAACATACAGCAACTGGAACAGAAAAAAAAGGTCAGGGAAGGTTCTTGGCACTTTATGTCTCGAGCTCACTGCCTCGAGCACATGGAAAAGGTGACTGCCTCAAAAAACCAAAGAAGAAGAGCTTGACAAAACCAAAGAAGAAGAACTACATTCACAGCGGGCTGAGCCTTTATAACAACATTCTTTAATGATAGTTTGCAAAAAAATCCTAACAACTTGGCAGAGTTGTTAGTAGTTTAGTACAGTATGTTAATGAACATGACTCACACCTTTAAGCATAGATGTGTTACTTCGGACATGGCCACAGTTTGGAGAGTTTATGTTTATTCTTGTTTATGGAGCAGTGAAAAGTGCCAACAATGAATGCAAAGTTTGTCATTGTGCAAGAACATTAATCAATGGTAACTTTTTGAATAAAGGCTTTACACTCTTTGATTCTTACAGCCAAACTTTTGATGGCTGTGACACGTTTTGCAGCGGCATCATTTATACAGTCATTTCAGGAATTATAATTCATATTTCAGAGAGATGAAGTGCATTAAATTGATTCATGGTTAAACAACTTGCAATGGTATATTTAAATGCCCAATAAAATTCTGTATTTTTTGAAAGTTGAAAATATGTAAGTGATGTGCAGAATGTTCCAAATTTGTCAAAGGACTGCCCAAATTGCAAAACCTTGTAGAGATATTTCAGCACAAATAAAGGAGGAGAGTAGCACTCCTACTACAGCAAAGTACCTACCACTTTATCCAAAAATGCATTACATTTTAAAGAAATGTCTTATTTTTTGAAGAAGAAGACGTCACTTTGAGAAAAAAAAAAACAAAAAAAACCCTTCACTTGTCACTTTAGAACAGAACAGAACAGAATGGCGAATGGTCAGTGTGGCAGCATAATCATCCTTGAGGATTCCTTGCAGGCTGGATTTAGATGAATTTGATTTCACATCTAAACATGACATAATCAATTTTCCAGCATCCATGAACTCACAAAGTAGCATCTGTCATTCTGCCTGCTTCCCAGTGTCATCATACCCTCAGTGTTGGGTTCTGTGATACATCTGCTGCACTGCCTTAAGCTTTCACATCTATGAAACCAAACACCTCCAACTATTCTGCTGTGAAAATCACAATGTTTTTAAAAATCATTGGAACTTTTTAATGATCATGAGAAATGTGCTCATCCCTCTAGGATCAAATGAAAAGTTTCCACAACATCTTCAATCAGTGCTTCCCCAACTTATGTCGTTTCTTCTAATATTTGTTCCTTTGCCAAGCTGCGAGGTTGAATTATGTTTATGTTGAAATGTTTTATTTTCCATCATTGAATTCATATTCTCGCTTCATGGCACAAATCACAGTGACACCAATGACCTCATTCTCTTGGCAGAGCTCGGAAACATTTTATTCAACCAATCATTTAAAACGTTCAATATCTGTTATTTCAGAGGTCCAATTACATATACATATTCACAAATTGTGTTTTATTATGCTTCTGGCAGCAGTGGACATCAAAATCGTCACTGCTAATTATAATTATTGATGTTTACGAATCAGTCATTGTCTGTTTGCAATTAAAAATTGTATTTTTGCTGATTCTGACTCCTAAACTGGTAAAATAAAATGGATTAGGGTGGCTGTTCTACATGTTTGCATAACATGCTTTCATGTAACCACATGCCTCGGATAATATACCATCTGTAGGCTCTGCTGATGAACATTAAGAAACATTTTGCACAGCTTGTATTTTTCGCCTCTCTGCTTATCTTGATTTTTTTCTTCTTCTCTCCATCTCCTGGTAGTCACTCTACATCTCTGGAATCCAGGATCAATGCTGGCAGAAAAGCTGATTTAATTGGTTGACAGACTGGTGTGAGTAAGTCTGGCCCACAATTTCATTTGGTTGACTTGCCTGACTGAATGGGACTCTTGGCTGGGATGTTGACTGCGTGCCTGGCACACCACCAAATGGTGTAAGCTATTTGCAGCCAATTGATTGGCTTGCACTTACCAGCTCTGCTGTATCACTGAGTGATTGAATAACTGCCTTTATGACTGACGAGCTGGCTCAGCATCCAGTTTGCAAAATAAATAAATGCTTGGCTGTCTTCTTGGATGAGGACCATTTAGCCATCTGACCAAAAGGCATATTTGTTTGGTAAACTGATTTTAGAATTGTGCCGCCTTAAATGTCTAATCAGATAGAAAGTAAGTAAAAAGCTGAACATCCCAATTAGTAGTGAGGCTCATTCCCATCACAAAAGGGGAAGTAACCTGCCGACTGAATCAACTTTAACATGTTAAACTTCAAGAAAGTTATCAAAAAACATTCATTATTGTCATTGTCAAGAACTGGTGAATGATGGACTCAAAATGCTGGCGAACAGCCCAGAGTGCAGACAAACATCTTTGAAGACGCTTCAACATGACAAACCCATGAAATGTGAGCTCAATAAAAGGGTGACATGACAAGGAAGCACTTAAATACACCGGTGAAAATCAACTGTAATGAAGAAAGCTGTAGATATCTTATGCTAAACAAAATCTTATGAAAAACAAAAAAGTGGACCTCAAATTAGATGTGCAAATTATAAAATGTGATGTTTATGAATCAGATGGTCTCTGTTTGCAATGAAATATTTTATTTCAATTGATTCCGGCTGCATGGTGGTGCAGAGGTTAGCACTCTTACCTCATAGCAAGGAGGCCCCTGGCTCAAGTCCTGGCTTGAGACACTGAGGCTGAGAGTCTATGTCTGTCTATGATTTTTATGTTGAAATATCTATTCAAACACACTTAAATGCAGGTTTCTGGCATCTGGTTGAAAACTCTGGGATTCACACGTAGCTATGGAAGTTTCTACGCAAGTTTCGGGTTCTACGTACAAAACACACGTCCATTATATCCGCAGTGAAAGTTAAAGCAAGTTGAACTTCGACCGATCAAGGACTTAGTGGCGTATGGATAACATCCCGCTACGTCAAGGTCCGTAAAAAATTGGTCATGGAGAAATTATTAATTGCAGTTTGTGCCCGACACCAAGTCGTTCATATATTGGAATATGGAAAACTTGAAATATGCAATTTTCTCCTCCATAATCACTTTTCAAATAATTAGCACTTCCATAAATAAAACATTAAACTACCAAAGGTGAGTTCCTAATTGGTTTAAAGTTTAACTGGTTTACCTTTCAATGCTTGTTCAATGGCCATGCACGGAGCCCAAAAATGGTCTTGAAATTTTGCACGCAAGATATACGCTTATACAAGCATTTACATAGACTTTATTCCGGAAGCGGTCACTTGAATGCTCGTTGCCGAGGCTGGTTTGAATGTTGCATCATTCATTCATAAAATTTTAGACATAGTCTGAGACTGGCTGGATGGGGATGAGTACAGGCAGACAGTAAAAGCAAGTTTTATTGTTTCCATCACCTGAATCTGGGGGCGTACTCGTATTAAACATGACTCATCAAACTGTGCTTGATCTACTCTTTGCGTTCGTTTAAAAAGACCTGAGCACTGACAGTAGGTCAGGGCTTCTCTACCCTGGTCGAGAGATCTATTACCCTACTGGTTTTCTTTCTTTCATTTTTTTTTTTTGCAGATCTTGTTATTACTGTGTTTGGTGGTGCTGCACCAGAAAACCCCCAGCCTTGCCCACCTCTTCAAGCTGGCTCAGGTGCAGTCATGCTCAAGCATAGAAGAAAAAGTTTACATCAACAAAATGAACTAGCCTTCAGCGGTCAACTGTCTGTATTCAGTCACAGTTTGGATCAGTGTGTGTACATCGTATCTGCAGGTTCTGAGCCAGAGAATCTCTGTGAAAACTGTGAGGACCGAAATCTTCCCAGATATTTTAAAAGCGGTATATTTTTTGGGGAAAAAAAGCCCATTACATTGCAGTTTTGTTGGATAGTCCTGTACTCTTGACGCAGAAAGCTTTCCACTATGGATGTTTTAAAGACGCACTTTACTGTGCTAGCAATGAAGCTGAAGGATTCTCACCACTTTAAACTTCCTTTCAGCCTTTGGCCACAGAGCTCATTAAAGGGCATACTCCTCTGACACATAACCACATGCATACACGTGTTCACACGCACACAACACGCATTTTGTTCACCGTATTACAATAATAAATATATTTTAGCTGAATGTACATGATCGTTTACCCAAAGGAATGCTCAAGTACTAAATATTTGACTCCTTTCCCACTTCCAGCCCTGAAAATGTATTCGGGGGATGAACAGAAAGAAACCAGACAGGCCTAGACCTAAATGTTGATGGGATTTCTGCTAATGTCATTTAGAAACCCCCAATGGTCAGCAGAACCTGCTCACACGTCAAACTGTCTTGTTAGCTAGCCACCTGTGTGTGCTTGTGCATGTGTGAGTATGTGGGTATAAGTGCCGCGCAGCCATTTATATCATGCGTGTGCGCTGCGCTTTGTGGATGTGAGGAGAAAGTGTTGGCTCAGTGATTTCCAATGTTGGAAAAAAGGCGAGTGCTTTATTTTTAAAGTCGTTTGAAAAGCATTTGCGTTAACATACTTTCACCATTGACTATATATGAGAACTGAGGAAGACCTGCTCCTCGCATTCCCAACAGGAACTACCCACTGGGTCCAAGAAGCCAAAATTCCATAGATTTTTATTGAGAAATAAACAGCTCTTCTTCAGTCCTTACATTTGTCAAAACCTTTCTTCCTTTGCTATCTTTTTATTAACATGCTCTTGCTAATCCTAATTTCTTTTTTTTCTGTAGTGAAAGTTCTTCAAGTTATAAACTGACCAATCAGATGCCTTAATAAAAGTATGTGGTCTCACATCAAACGTTCGAAGAATTTGATTGTAAGATTCTCCCAAGCACAGTTTCAGTGCACTTTCAGCAAACTCACTCCTGATTGGTGCGAGTGGTTGCCATAGAAATGTTGACTCAGTCCGACTCAGACCAATCACTTCTTACTGATGTTGTCTGGCTTCAACATGGCAGCATCTATATCACAATTATTATTTTTTTTGGACTGAATTGGCTTCATTTAGTTGTAGCCAGAAAAAAGTCATTTTTTATGGATGATGTCACAAGCACTCGGTCCAGTTCTCATATACAGTCAGTGGCTCCCACACACCAAGACAGCTAAACCTTTTGAAGATTACAAAAACAATAAACAGTTAAAAACACAAACATGTTGGTTTGTAACTTTGCACAAGGAGATATTTACTAGTCAAAATCTAATTTATTTTAAAAATCGATTGTAGTTTTATTAGCTATTTAACACATTCAGCTCAATTTATAATTTGAACTGGTAAATCTGAGTGCAAAGCAGCTGCATGGCTCAGTTGGTTGGGTGTGGAGCTGGCATGGGGGAAACCTGGGAGAGCACAGTGAGCTTAATCCAGTCTGGGTCTTGATGCAAAGCCCTTCACCCTATTGCCTAACCATGTGGCCCAAAGGGGGCTAACCACCTGTGTGAATCAGTAAAATCTGCTTTGCTGTGGCCACCGTTGCTGGGATACGTTAGTCAGATTGTTCACAAATTAACCTTTCATTTTACAGTTAGAATCATAACACTTTAGAAAGGAAATGTATAAAATTGTCTTTATATTGTATTTATTATTGATTGCATATTTTTATTTTGTATATTTATTTGGTATTTTTTAATCATAGTAAACTTAAGAACAATCTACTAAAGTAAAGTAAAGTAAAGTTGTAGGTTTATACATTATTTAGATTGAATCTGGATCTGGAATTTGGGTTTTCCCACTATTGTCCTAATAATTATCTATTCTTTATTTTAAGAAGCGATTTAACATTTTATTATATGAATACTTGTACTTACAGAAGTCCTTTGGTGTATTATTTTACTGTTCAAGCTCAGTTCTCTGTGTTGGGTTCTGCCTTGCATGCCAGTCAGTCAATCAGTCGGTCTCCCGGCCAACTATCACTTTATTTATAGAGCACTTTTCCTCAACATGCTGTAGAACGTCATAAAACACAATAGATTAAAAGCAGCAACAATGAAAGACAAACATAAAAAGGAAGGAAACACTATGGCTGATACTTTGAGGAGGCACTGCATAGATTAAAAAATAAACAGTGTAAAAATGTACAGATAACCCACCAAAGGCATAAGATACTTAAAAGCCAAACAAACACAAAAATAAATTAGTTAAATGAATTATTTAAAAGCTAAAATTTAATTTGCATTTAAAAATGTCAGCAGATGTAGAAGCTAGTATTATACTAGTGTATAAAGTTATAATGCTAAGGAATGGGTTCCCCTTTTGTTTTTAGTATATGCATATGTATATAGTATATGTATACTGATAGCTTCATAGTGATAAACTGTGGAATAAAGTTTGTCAACATATGAATTATGACATTAATATAAATTTTGTGGTCAGTATTTTTTGGATTGATTTCAAGTGTTCCAATTGTTTTGGGTGTTTTTATTAGGCCACTCAGAACCTGATTTATATATTTTTTTAATTGTTTGAGATTGACAAAAATCACCTTTGGTGGTGTAAAAGTAAAGTTTTTAATTAAAAAAAATGTCATAAAATCACTTTTTTGTTTTATTTTGATCTTTTACTGCGCCACAATCTCACAAATTTAAATGAAAATACCTCAAAATGAGGCTCTTCACAGCAATTATTCAGTTAAAAATAGTTGAGATTAAAATTGATTAATTAGATTAATGAATTACAAGCCATGATTATTAATGAAAGAACTAGCAGAAAAATCCACCAATATGTAAACAGATAGGGCTTTCATAAAACAAGTTACCACACTTTTGGTGAGGCGCATGTTTTAAATCTGGGGAGGAAACATTCTTGCCATCACAGAGAGAAGGTTTACAAAGAAAATGGCCAAAGCTGAGGGTCAGCTATGAGACCCCTAAAGCAGAAGGTAAATGATTCATTGCAAATCCATTAATCGTCGATTAAAAGTTCTCCACAGGCGAGTTACTAAAACGAAACACTCCAGATGTTTGGGATCATGACATTAGATGAAGGGAGCTGTCGTCAGCGCACTAATTGGATCAAGACGAGCAATGTGTGGGATAGCTGCAGGGGAAATCCTCAATGTTGAAGATGCCCAGATAGAAGGTGTAAAATGTCAGGAGAGCCAATGACATCGAGTAACTACAGGTTACATGACTGATAGTTCTGAAAATGTCATATATATGGATATACCCATCTATTATGAATATAATAGGATAAATCAAATTTACATTGACTTATTTGGAGAACAAATACCACTGTGGTATAGATTTTATCATACTTTTTCTCATTTTCTTTTTCCTTTCCTCTATAATTTCTGTATTTGACGCTTGAGTAGAATGAATGAAGCATCCTCTTATCTCCTATGTATAGAAACAGTTGCAAATATAAAAGAAGGGCTAAGAAAATTGGCATCAGTGTCATAACTTTTGCTCCTTAGAGTACATTTTAAATTCCAAAAAGTAAGAGGTAAATATTATTACAGGATCTGTTTGAAAATATTGTTTTCAAAAACTCAATTTTCAGAAAATGCTTTTATTTTGAAAAATGGAAAAGCTAACTAACTAGTTTGTGTAAAACCTGTGAAAACAAAAATGTGAAGTCAAATTTCACATGTAGCAATACAATTTATAGAACCAATAAATACTAATCAAACATTTATGAAAACTAAGAAATAATATCTGTTTTTATTTAGTTAATACTCTTATATTATTAAGCTACATCCAATACCTTTAGCGTTCAGTTCAGCAAATCTCACAAAATCCGGCACAATCTTTCCCTCCGTTCATGTATGAGAAAAGAGACTGAAATAATATGTCAAGTCCAATAAGGTATTGTCTGGAATTTTTTGTAAGGGGTATCCTTTCCTGCACAACCTAAATAATAAATAAGCACAGGGCCTATTCAACTGCAAGACAAAATCCATGAATAAGAAAGACTTGCTTTATTTCCTTTTTGCTAAAAGCATTTCCTTTACCGGGCAAAATTCACAGAATATATTCAAATATATATGTATTTTTTTCTAATTTCTACCCATCTGTCATTCATTCAAAAATGGGGGCAAATATTTTAAGATTTTTTTCTTTCGACAGATGGACTCAAATCCATCAATAGACAGATGGCATAAACTTGTTTATTGCGGTAGTCACTGAAATAGCCCACAGACACAAAAAGGCCATCTGGGTGCATGTGGGTTTTCCAGCATTGATCTATCTGTCATTTTTATTTACAATCACAAAATCTAATGTTGCAATTCCCTATAGCATTTTTTGCTTCTTCTGTGTTAGAAGAAGCTGAAGAAGAGACGGGCTGTCTGTCTGCAGGCTAAAAGTTGGTAAACCAGGAAATATCAAAGGTCGTAGCCTGCTTAGTAGGCCCTTAGTGCGAAAATGTTCTCTGAAGTGATGCTGTGGACAACAGGTTGTAGCAAAAATTAGGGTGAAGTCGGTACAGAATTTTCATTTTTTCAACCCCCCCCTAAAGTCTGCACACTGCTAAAGGGCCTATTAGTGCTGTTCACGTGATAAGTGTGCGTTCCTGGAGTGCAACCTGACCGTTAGAAAGGAGAATATTACACAATCCAAATCAAAGCATAGTTGATGTGGACATCCTCCAGGCGTCCAATGCGCACTTGTGCATCACCTGTACACTCTGTGCATGCAGCATCACCCATGCAACTTACATTACCCTTATGAATATTTAACAATACTCTTACCACATGCACATTTCATTAACGTGACGTTCCTTGAGGTGGTCATACGAGCTTCTAAAATCAGGACGGTTTATACTTCAGAGCGATCAGTCATCACATCATTCACAATCACTGAATCTGCTATAACTATGATAAACTTCTGAAAGGTGTTTATACTTTTTAAGCTTTACTTTACTTTAACTTTAGCTTTACTATACTTTTAAGCGACGCAATCGTCTCCAGGGTTTATTTTTAACTTGAAGAACATGAAAGCAGAGGAGGAAGTGGTGTGGTATATTGGAAAATTCATCATAAAGGAGAAATTAATATTTGCGGTTTGTGCAAAACTACAATTATAAGACACGAATATCGGAATACAGCTGTAAAGAAAAAGCCGGGAGTGAGATTCGCGAGAACAGATTCTTCCAACTGTAGGTACATGTGGTAGTATCAGGCAGTGACAGTAATGTGTGAACACCAAATGCTAAACGCTTGCTCAAGAATGCTTGTTTAGCATGTTCTAAAACGTGCTTGGTGTGAACGTAGGAGAAGAGATCATTTTCTTACAAAAACAGGCCCAACCTGGTTTTGTCAAAGTCCAACCAGTCACTCAAAATAATTTATTTAGAGTCAAAAATAAATCAACAAATTGTTTTACAGAGGTAGCATTCCAGTTTGCAAAATAATGCAGCACTGATTGCAATGCTCCTTGTGTTTTTGTTTTTGTTTTGTTTTTTGTACAGGGGGAATCTTCTGGCAGTGGAGTAGCACAGAGTCAGGAATCATATTTTGAAGTGCTGATTTTGCAGTTCGGATGCCTTAAAAGGATTAGATAGGATTAGGATTAGATACAGTATAAAGCTCTCAAGAAATCAGATCCCAGTGGTTCAAAAACAGCCCACTCAACAGATCCCAAACTTGCTTTACCCAGTTTGAACTTCATTATATTGAGTGAATGCTTGAGATCGTCATTTGAATTGCAAATCCTGTTGAAATACAGGTCATGCTAACCTATTTTGTTTTGATGAACTGTCTGTTGGCAAAGAGAGAACATTCATGCTGATAGAGCCTCGGAGCTTCCTTTGAAGTCCTTCCCTAGTGAGACAATGACTGACTGTTCAGAGAAGCCCAGCTTATTGGACACTTTGCTCTTTGTGCAAGAGGAGAGGCAAAGGAAGAGCTGTACAGCATCGGGTCCACCATATGGCTATCTGATCTTTCAGCGTGGAGCGATCTGCTGAACCTGTGGGAGCTTGGCTGAATTCACCACAGGCTTCATTTCAAACACCTCCAAAATCAGTGAGTCACAGCGCTAAGACAAACGGCGAATCTCTGATATTGCCCTCGTTCACTCGGCAGTGTCGAGTCATGTCGGAAAACATCAAAAGGCAACTTAAATAAATTGATTTTAGGGGGAAACAAGTCAATTTGCTTTTTTTTTTGCTGTGTGCTAGATCAGAGGATTTCTGCAACCTCTCAGATAAGAAAATGCATTAATTCATTAACTTTTTGATTAGAAAGCTGTGGTGGGTGTATTTTGTCATATCTGCAGGTTCCTTTCAACCTGTTGTACAGATATCAAAGTAGCATTGATTTTTTTTCTTCACTTGGCATGAAAAAAGAGAAGGAGATTTGGCAAAATGGCAAAAGGTTTAGTAATATTAAAGTGGGGCTCACAGTTCAGAAAATGGCACTTGCACACAAATTAAGGGGCCTCAGTTTGGATCCCACCAATATTTGCATACCATCCCTTAATTAACATTTTGAATCCATACAACCAACTTTCCTGCATTAATAGTTTTTATTTTTACTTGTGACAATGATGAATAAAGTTTGTTGCACACAAGAAATTAAGAATTTAAAAAGTCATTCATCTAAAGAACTAAACCAAAAACTAACCCTAAAAAAATCTGCATATATATCACCCCCTGAAATGTAAAAGTATCTAGTGGTGGAAAAAGATCTCACTCCAGGACACAAATCCACCAAAAAAAAAAGGAAAACAAACATTCTTTTTTTTTGTCAAACTGGAGAAACGGTTCTCAATTTCCCCAGTTCATAGCACTTGGTGTCTGAATTTCATTAGAAATTCATTGAATCAGTTAAGGGGCAAGCAGGGAGGCCGCAGTTGTTACTCTTCATTAGCTGTTATCAGAAACATGAGCAGAGACAAAACACATTTTGATCGTATTATACAGTGTGTTGAGGAGACAAGAGGCAGAGGAGAGATGGGGTTGAATGAAACCCCCAGAGATCCCATCAGATCTTCAACATGACTCTCACACAGCCAGACTTTTAAACATATGCACACTCATGCGTGCACATGCACATTTTCACAGGATATGAGCACTGCATGATATCATAGTGCGTTAAAAGCCTTATGAAAAAAACAATAAAACAAGTTAAGATATTTTTAAAGAATTAATGAAGTATTTGGATTCTGTTTCATAGGAAGATTCAAATTTTCTCAGAGTAGTATTATTTTATGAACAAAACTGCATTGCTCAATGGATTCTTCACCTGCAAGAAGTACTCTTTTGACAACTTTCACTTCATAAATGCAATATAAGTTGTCTGAGATGAATTGCCAACCATTTGCTTGAATTAAATGAATGAATGATGTAGCTGCAATCACCCACTGACAGGTAGAATGAGCTCCAAGAAGATCTGAACTAGTGATGAGAGTATTATATGGAGTCCATATAGGCCATAAAGATTCAAAACCGCAACCGAATGGATTCTACGAGGTAAGATAGCTGTCAAAAAGAAACGTATTCATAAAGAAAAAGTTGTATTCATAAATACAAAGTTGTGCACAAATTTATATTTTGTGCACAACTTTGCAGAAAAAAATATGAATACAACCTTTAGTTTTATGTTTCACATGTCTGTTTTGAATACAATTTGTCTTTGTTTTGAATACGACTTTTCTTTTTTTTTTGAATACGAATTTCTCCTGTTAAAGAACTGTCAGAAACACGTCACAGGGTCACAGGTATAAACATCGAGTTGAAGATTATTTGAAATCTTTTTATTTTTGGTCCTTAAATTCCCAAACCAACAGGCTGTTCCAACAGAAACCGCTGATTCCTGGTTAAAATTGTGAAAAATCCATGGGTGAACAAATCTTTCCTGATAATCTGATGTCCACGCCTAACAGCATGTTGAAAGTTCCTTGCTTTTGTTACATTTTGGACAAACCCTGAATGCATGTATGTATGTAAATATGTGCGTAAGGAACATTCAAAGTTCATCAAAAAAAACTTAAATCAGGGGAGTAGATTTGACATTCAAATCATCATGCAAACGCATGGTCATTCATTTGATGATTTAATATTTTAAAAATGCCGACTTGAGCAGTGAATGAAACTGATAACAGGAATCTGTGTTACTGATGGGATGACAGTCACACTGGAACTTCTGAATAGCAAATCAGCATTTGTAATTTTCAACATTTGCCACCAATCAGACTACAAAACAGGACAACCATTCTATGTCTTTCTGTCTCTCAGATCTCAGTGAATATAAAAAGAGTAAAAAAAAGACCAAACCTTCCAACCATTTTATCTAATTTCATCCAGCATGTTTAAATTCCCACCAGAGGAAGAAATATGTCTGACATTCCTGGATGCTCTAAAGCCCTTCCACAGCCTCATTATTCTCTATCAGACTGTGTCTATCTGCTTATCCTGCCACCTCAGTCCCAGCTGATGAGGATCAAACTATCATTAAAACTCTTTAAGTGCTGCTGGAAAAGCTGTAGCAGCTCAGCTTCTGAGTGTGTGGAGCAGTGCAGGTCATTTTGATTTAAAAAAAAAAAAACAGATGTCTGTTCAGATATGACATGACTCTGAGAAGCAGTGCTGTCCGCAGCTCATTCATTTTCCTGCTTTTTGTAAGAGAAACCAGAACATAATCAGATTATCAGAATCTCCATCTTTTATATTTCTATAATGTGTAAATTCCACTTGTTAAGAAAAACAAAAACAAATGTTTGTGTGTTCGGCCACCTTCCTGTTTCCACATTTTTTATGCTTCTCTTTTCCCTCTTTTCCTAAGCTGATTTAAAATACCACAGTTTCCGCACTTTGAGGCGCACTTGAAAGCCTTCAATTTTTTCAAAAAAAATGCACATTGCACTTCTCATTTTTTGCTTTGTGTAAAAAAACTCTTGTATATTTTCTTTCCACTTCACAAGTGTGTGCCACTTTGTGTTGGTCTTTCACATCAAATTCCAATGAAACAAAATTATTGTTGTGGTCATAATGGGAGAAAATGTGGAGAAGTTCAACGGGTATGAACACTTTTGCAAGCCACTGTACTTTGTATTTTTCTTAAGGCTGTCCCACCTCTTTTTTGCCTACTGAAAGATGGAAGTAATTATTTAAAAATATGTTTTCATTAGAAAAAAAGTTCAACAACTCGGCATAGCAACTACAGGATCTAGCATACAAGCCGAGACTGCTTTATAAGCACTTTTGTTGTAAAATTTCAAATCAAAATAATGTAAAACTGTTTTATAATACTTGTCAAAACCATAAACTTATGAGTTTAGAGTGTTTACTTACATTTTAAAGGGAAATTATCTCCAGCTCTGTGAATGCGCTAACCCCGCTAACATGTAGCGCTGTCTGACCATGTGTTTTTAACGTGCTACTAACTAGTGCTGTCATACGATTAATTATTTTGTGCGATTAAATAATCATGGCTTGTAATTAATTAATCAAAGTGATCTATTTTAATTGCATATATTTTTAACCTAATAATTGCCGTGAAAAACCTAATTTCGAGGTATTTTATTTTACATTTTTGAGATTTTGGAACAGTAAAAGATCAAAATAAAACAAAAGAAATTGCTTTCTTAAGTTATTAATCATAACAGACTTGCAACTTTTCTTTTACACCACCAAGGGGCAATCTCGAATATTTAAAAAATATATAAATCAGGTCCAGTGTGATCCAATAAAAAACATTAAAAAACACTAGGAACACAGGAGCAATCCAAAAAATACTGACCACGAACTTCTTATAATTATCATTTTTCATATGTTGATACACTTTATTCCACAGTTTTTCACAACAGCAAGACAGTAGAAAGACAAGAGTGATTTTAAAGTTTTTTTTAACCTGTTTGGTTAATTTGATCGTTTTAAATGCTGAGATGCAGCAGACGAGAGAGACAGAAAAGAAGGAGGAAATGAAACACGAGGATGTCAAACTCTGGGAGAATTGAACCAATTAGACTTTGTTTCTTTGAAACAAATTTTCGCTTCATCATCTGGACAAAAACATGCATCAAGAAGCGAACTTTCCCTCTGAAATAGAGCTGTATTTATTTTCTCGTGACGATCGCTTTCCTCAGGGAGAAAAGAGCAAAAGAGCAGAGCACACTCACTGGAACTGTTTCCGTAACAATGCGACGCACCGCTTTCAAAAAGTTCGCATTTTGTTAAAAATGCTTTTTGTTAAAATTAAAATTACAACAGGAGTGAAGTTCTAATATTTATTCAATTTTATTTTATTTTTTTCAAAAATGACCGTAGTATGAGCGGGCTAGTGTTCCTCCAGGTGTGCATTTCAGACATAAACGGACGTTGACAAGAGATTAGCAAGATAACATGCAGTTTCAGTTAACAGTTTATGTTCATATAAGTTCCAGGCTATGTCCGAGTTCCCTCCTTCCTATCTAACTGCTAAAAAAAAACAATTTTGTGCCAGACTATTTAGGGAATTTTAAAAGCCATTCAGGCATATGCTCACTCCCTTTTTTTTTTAAGAAAGTGTCTTTTTGCATGTCATTTTCAAAAAAACATACAGCTTGTGCTGAACTTTTTTGGCTGCACGGACCCAGAGGAAGGGTTAAGGTTCGGATCACGGTGAGCATTAAACCACCAAATGGTTTCTGAGTGCAGATGTTTCTGCAGCTCAGGGCTCCTCCAGGTGATGGATCAAATGTGGAGAAGACATTTTCACATGCCTAGAAGCGTGACAGCTAATGGGACTTTAACTTTAACTTTAAATACGTGCGGCCAACAACAAAAATTAGTCTTGGATGGACTTAAAATACATCACAGCAATGTAGCAATGTGCATCTTGTTTGCACTTATTATATGAATTTGCATCACTTTTTATGTAACATCAGCTTTTTTTAAAATGATAAATAGGTTGTTGCAAATTTCCCAAAGTACAAAACCTAATAAATGAGAAAATTTTACAGACAATTTATGAATCCATTGCATTCTAATGATGAAAACTTGGATGGTTATAAAAATGCCTATGAATATTTTTTTTCACCTGAAAAATCATTGAAACATAATGCATTGTGGTCTATATTAATCGATCTAGTAAGCATCAATGCACACTGGTTTTTCTCAAAAACTTCTAGGAAATTTCTTTCGGGCACTGGTTTTGGAATTGTAAACCCGGATAGCTCTACAAAATGGTGGACACGCGATGTTGTGCACCAAATAGAGTAGTGAAGGAATTTGGACACAACCCTTCAGTTACTGTGAACTAGGTTGTTAAACACTAACTGATGCATTTATCTCACCTAAAAGTTTGGTGCACCTTGTACATACCATAAGTTCAAAAATAGACCATTCACCGACGGTGTGCCTTATAAACTGGTGCGCCCTATAGTGCGGATAGTGAGATAAATCACCCCAATGTGTGTGTATTTTAGATGACATCCTAGCATAATAGTAACCTGGCAATTTCTACATAAAATTTGCTCAAAAAGTGTCAGTATTCCCATCATTAACTGAGTAATAAATGACAATTTGCCATGGGTTTGATCCATGTGATGCGCTAGTTGTAGGTCACTTCAACTTATTACAAAGCAGCAGCAAAAATGATACACGGTGATTTAAATGAAGTTGGACACTCAAAATGAACACAGTCTGCTCAGCTTCACATCCCTGTCTAATTTAAAACACCTGCACCAACGTGGCTTCCCCAAAGCTAATTCAGTCTTTTAAAAAAACAGATGTTTGAAAAAGAAAGTGGATCGTTTCCACCACTGCAGTGACTTTAATATGGAACACGCTTCGGAAGACGCATAAGATAAATGTTTCTTTTGAATTAGCAATCAGACAAAGCTTTAACAGTTTTCTTGTCAAGCTAATTCATAGTTTTCTTAACTCTATACACCAATTTATTGGAAAAATATTTTAAACAACAGATTTTAAATTAAAGTAAAAACTTGAGGGTTATTGTTAGCTAAAAATGCTAATTGGGCTAATTAGGCTAACAGGGAGGAACATTGTATAAAACTTTGGTCACTTCTGAATAAAAAAAAAATAAAATTACATAAAATAAAATAAAAAAATACTAGTAGCATTGTTGTGCAAGTGAAAATGCGACGTGAGGGTGAAGCTGACCATACAATAGATGTTTTTTATTTTCCAGTTCATCACCAACAATGTTTTTATGACTAGTTTTGACAACAGTGTCAGAAGAGCCAACCTAATGTTTGTAAAAATCACTTCCCATTCAATTTAGGAGACTGCTAAAATTGTCTTGGTTTGATATGGTCTGGGTTTAAGTTTCAGGTCATTGCTTTCAATCCTTGTTGTTTATCAGAATTATAACAAAAAGCCAATTAATTAAGGTAATCAAGTTGTCTGACAGAGTTCAGCAGAGCATCTGATTGAGCTTTCATCTTGTGTAGCTTTGCATGTTATTCATTAAATGTGATGTGATATTGGAAAATGACAGTGATGGAGTATCCTTAAAGATTAGGCAAAACAATGAGTGTGATAGGGGGTTCTAATTTAACAATTGCACTAATTACATTTTGGCAAAAACAAAGGAATGTTCAGTAACCAATTCCTCATGTTGTCCCACTCAAAAAGATATGCACTGTATGGTACACTAGTACTGTACAGTGGATCCTGGACAGGTTGCCAGTTTGTTGCAGGTCGCACTACCTTGTCATATATACAAATCCTGCAGGGCTCCTGCTGTTTAATCTAGCATGCACCAGATATGTTTACAGTTTGCCAAAGAGCATCTGGATGATCGAAGGGGCTCATGTGGTCAGATGAGACCCAAGTAGAACTCTGAACATGGGGAGTGGTATATGACCGCCACTCGTCATGTTTAGAGGAGAATGCTGAGTTGCATCCCCAAAATACCATAGCTATTGTGAAGTGTGGGGTGGAAAAATAATTTAGATTTAAAGAATTAATGAAAACGTAAATAATTATTGACACATTTCATTATTTGTCTAAGGGCATGCTTATTTGTTAAAATTCTGTACCTTTTGTTCTTCACAGACAACGTTACTAGTAATCATTAGATTAAAACAAGCAGGTGTCAGTCTGATGTCTCCCTCCTACATGTCATTAAAGCACTCATTGTTGCGTAAAGCTGTCTTTTTGAACATTTCTCCAGCTTTTTTCTTCAAAGTCTCTGTTCATTAGCATGTGTACACACAATTGAAAAGTTGCCTCCATCTGGGCTCGTGTGTAGATGCTGCAGCAAAGGTTACTTCATAGACAAGCAATCTAAGAGTGCTTCTGAACAGCACTAATGCAGCATTTGTGAGCTCCACTTTCAAGGTTATGCCACACCTCCATCATTTAGGTTCAATGCATTGATTCAAGAGTGAAACTGCTTCACTGTTTGTTCCTCTCTTTGTTCTTGTGTTGATCTCAAAGGTTTTGGATCCAATTCAAAACTGATTTAAACATTTTGTGCCAAATTGGGTAACAAGGAATTTTTTTATCACGATTCCATTGTCCCTTTAAATTGTTTTCAAGCTGGCTCACTCCTTTCATCTTTTTCCTTCTTGCCTGTTGTCTTTTGGCTCACTTTAACCTGTTTCTTTCATTTCCCCTGTCTTTGTATCATTGTAATTTTACCCATTATCCCTATCTTTTTCTGTCTTTGAAGACTGCTTTTCTGACAGATGTTTGTAGAGAATAGCTACAGACAATTCTGGGATTTTTCTCATCTGTCATCTCGCAAGCTGGTGCACTGGAGTTGAACAGACCAGGCTATACCTCATATACTGGGATATACACTAACCTCCGCTTTTGAAACCTTCACTGCAGAGTTTTGTGATGTGCAAAGCTGTAGGAGAACTCAAGCAAAACCCAACAGAACAAGTGAAGGTAATTCAAAATAATTGTGGTTGTCCAACTCTATTCTTCTGTTTGGCACTCATGTGTGGAGATCTTCCTTCAAACTGCTTCTCCTTTCAAATGCAGACTGTTTCATGTCAAATGTGATGCTGAAAGTCTTGTGTGTTTCAGAAAATGTGGTGGCAGTGGGCTCCTTTTTGCAATTCTTTTGTTCATTAACACAAAAAGGAAGCTGGAATGGTACATTCTGGCACACATCTGTAGCTGTGAGACTGGAAAGGGACATACAGATAAAGACAAGTCAAAAAATGAAATTCTTTTTGCCTTTTAGAAAGTGTATATACACTTTATTGTGAAAAGTCTTGCTCATCTTGCTGTACATGCATTTGAAAGTGACATAATCTATAGGGTTCAATATGTCAATCGACATTACAACTTTAACTCTTCCAGGAAGGCTTTTATTAGGAATGGTTGAGAATTCTTCCAGAGACACTGTGACATCAGACGTGGCCTGGCCCAATTTAGTCACACAAATAGATGGAAGTGTCCAAAATCTTTTAGTACGCTGCAGTACAACATGCAGTTCCTTTCCCTTAAACTGAGGAACAAAGATAAGCTCCTAAAAAACAAACCCATCTCCTTCAGCAAATGTCATCCTTGACTCTTAAAGGGCCTATCGTGTTGCCAGCACCGCCCCCAGGCTAATACACACCTATACGGTGATCGACAAAACACTTTCATTTTAGCATTAACTCTGAGAAGAAGTGGTTCTTCTTGCCCCTCATCTGCAGAAACAATAACGGCTTGCTTAATTCTTAGCTCTATTATAAATGTAACAGTACGAGAGAAATTTCTATGGTTTCTTTACCAGTCAGAAACTTCCTGCAGGCGCTGTTTCAAATTCCAGATCAGACTCTATATAAAGAGTGTAAGCTCCACAATATGCACATTCATGTTGGCAAAAGTTTGGATGCTGTTTGTCTTTGTGGGAGAAACGCAGACACGCTGCCATTTAAGTTAAACCAGGTCTTAGGCCAAATCTGAATTCTTCCCCCACCTCTATGGTTTCACCCTACCCCTCCAATTGTAGTGGCATTTGGAGGTGTAGTGGTGTCTGAATTTTTTTTAAGGGAAAGGGGTAGTGACATCAAATCTGTATCCCTCCACTGGGAGGGTAATTTGTATCCCTCTGTGCCATGGCAAAGAAGAGCATTTCTTCACGTGGGTGTGCTCTGAAGCACAGACGTTTACATTTAAATGACACCACTAAACCCAGACTCATTGATCCGATGACCAGATGGAGACGTGTCTTTTGTCTCTCTAGTCTCACCTGCTCTGAAATCCAGCAGTGGAGTGTTTTATATGACTTCATCCACCTCTTGCACATGGCTTTAATGGAGCTGCTCTCCCACAGAAACATATTCCATTAAGCTCTCCACTCACAGTGTGCAGAGATGGACTGCAGAAAGCTGGTGACCTCTGCCCACTGTGCAGCTCAGCATCTGCTGACCTCACTATGTCCGTTTTTACAGCTGAATTGTAATTTTTCCCAGTTGCTTTATTTTTTGATATTACAAACAGTTGACTGTGCAAATCACTGGTAGCACAAAAATAGAATTGGAAATACACCTTGCTGCGGCCCGGGCTGTTGTGGAGGCAAAAACTCGGTCCTGGGAGGAGTTCGGGTAGGCCATGGAGAAGATGGAGCTGTCCATCACCCGGGCTGAAGTCACCGAGGTAGTCAACAAGCTCCTCGGTGGCAAGGCACCATGAGTGGTTGAGGTCCGCCCTGAGTACCTCAAGTCTCTGGATACTGTTGGAGTGTCTTTGCTGACACGTCTCTGCAGCATTGCGTGACAGTCGGGAACAGTACCACTGGACTGGCAGACAGGGGTGGTGGTTCCCCTTTTCAAGAAGGGGGACCAGAGGGTGTGTTCCAACTACCGGGGAATTGCACTCCTCAGCCTCCCTGGGAAAGTCTATGCCAGGGTGCTGGAGAGGAGAGTCCGGCCGATAGTCGAACCTCAGATCCACGAACAACAATGCAATTTCTGTCCTGGTCATGTAACTGTGAACCAACTCTACACCCTCTTTAAGGTGCTGGAGGGTTCGTGGGAGCTCATCCTGTCCATATGTGTTTTGTGGATTTGCAGAAGGCATTCGACCGCATCCTTAGTGGTGTCCTGTGGAGGGTGCTATGGGAGTATGGGGTCCGGGGAGCCTTACTCAGGACTGTCCGGTCTCTGTATTACCAGAGCAGGAGCTTAGTCCGCATAGCCGGCAGTAAGTCAGACCAGTGCATGTTGGACTCCAGCAGGGCTGCCCTTTATCACCGGTTCTGTTCATAGTCTTTATGGACAGAATTTCTAGGCACAGCCAGGGGCTGGAGGGGGTCTGGTTTGGGAACCACAGGATTTCCTCTCTGCTCTTTGTAGATGTTGTCCTGTTGGCTCATCAAGCCAGGACCTCCAGCATGCATTGAAACAGTTTGCAGTATTTTTGTTAAGCAGCTGCAATAGGAGTCAGCACCGCTAAGTCTGAGGCCATGGTTCTTGACTGGAGAAAGGTGGTTTGCCCTGTCTCGGTGGGTGCAGTGCTCCTTCCCTAGGTGGAGGAGTTTAAGTATTTTGTGGCCTTGTTCATGAGTGAGGGAAGATTGTAGCGTGAAATTGACAGGCGGATTGATGCGGCGTCCACTGTTATGCAGTCGCTGTATCGATCTGTTGTGGTGAAGAGAGAGCTAAGCCAGAAAGCAAAGCTCTCAGTTTTCTGGTCGGCCTACGTTCCAATACTCACCTATGGTCATGAGCTCTGGGTCTTGACCAAAAGAACAAGGTCCCGGATACAAGCGACTGAAATGAGCTTCCTCTGTAGGGTGGCTGGGCGCTCCCTTAGAGATGGGGTGAGAATCTCAGTCACCCGGGAGGAGCTTGGAGTAGAGCCGCTGCTCCTCCACATTGAGAGGCACCAATTGAGGTGGCTCGAGCATGTGGTTCGGATGCCTCCTGGAAGACTGTCTGGAGAGGTATTCCGAGCATGTCCTACGAGGCGGAGGCCCCAGAGAAGACCCAGAACAGACTGGAGAGACTATTAGCTGGCCTGGGAACGTCTTGGGGTCCCCCCAGAAGAACTAGAGGACGTGGCCGGAGAGAGGGAAGTCTGGGCATCTTTGCTTAGACTGCTGCCCCCGCGACCCGGTCCCGGATGAGCAGAAGAAGATGGATGAATGGATGGATGGATGGATTGATGGATGGAAATACACTTGTGGCCATTGACATGATGGGAACCTCAATCCCATTATTATTTTGACACACAATCACATTTAATGGAATTGTTGAAATTGGCTATTAAAGTTAACAGCAAACTAAATGAACTGAGGCAGAACCCTGAGAACACCAATGAAGTTCAAAAGCAGCATGATGTCTTTTTGGAGAACACATGAAAGAATCTGAGCAAAAACCACAGAAAACAGCATCTTGAACTGAGATGGTTATTACAACAAGCAGAAGGTGGGATGATTAAACCAAAGCCGGGTTCCAACAATGAACACTTTCAAACACAGAACATGGCAGAACAGGAAAAACATATTTCTAAATCTTTTGGGGGGGTCACAGGGTTGCTGCAGCCTATACCAGCAATTGTTGGGCAAAAGCAAGGAACACTGTTGACAGATCACCAGTCTATCTTAGAGCAACAAAAACATGCTGACATGCACACCTAGGGACAATTTAGGAGAATCGGTTAGCCTATGAATCATGTCTTTAGAGTGTGGGAGGAAACCTGAGTGCTTGGAGAATGCGCAATGAGCTTCATCCAGTGTGGGTTCTTGGGCAAGACCCTGTAAGCTACTGCCTAACAATGTAGCCACAAGGGGGCCTAAGTCTGAGGGTCCCTGTGCCGGTCCCCAGCCCAGATAAATTATAGGGTTTTGTCAGGAAAGACATCCAGTGTAAAAATATTTTCCAAACCACCTGTGCGAATCAGTTACTTTGCTGTCGTGACCTCTGCAGGGATAAGGCAAAAGGAGAACAACAAGACAATTAAAACGAAAAAACTGCCTCAAGCAAGTTATTTTCACACACCAACCTGGCTCTCAACTTTCACGAAGCTATAGGTCTACTGAGGTAGTAGCAAAAAACACAGTTCACTCCAAAAATGCCTTGATAGGCTTCACTTTTACCAATTGAAATATCCAGATCTAAAAAAGAACATAGATTATTCTGTAAAATAAACAAACAAAAAAACTGTGTTGAACGTAATACCCTACTTAAGTTTGCTTAATGTTTTCTTTAAAATTCACTTTAAATAAAAGTGTAATTCTTAGTTTCTCCACTGGTGGCAGTCAACATTTTGTACTGTTGGATTTTAGGATTTGTTAGGAGTGATCATCCTATCATTTTTTTGATCTTTCATATTTTTTCTAATGTGTTTAAGCACCAAGTGAGACTTGAGCACAGAACGAAAAATTGTAGTTGTTAGAACTGTATTTGAACATAGTTTTGACAAAAACTAACTTCTAACAGTTATTTCATACCTCGGGGAAGATGATGAATCTTGTGAAAAGCTGTGTTGGACTTTAAATAGTAGTATTCATCATTAAATGGAAATCCTTGATATCAGGCTGTTTTAAGCCTTAGTAATGCCAAAAGTACAACTAGTTAACTAGTGATAGTCAAAAATGTGAACTAGTGAAGTGAAACCATTGGTGACTAACAAAACAAATTAACTTGGCATTGTCTAAATACATTGTCTTGTTAAAAATATATACCAATAAAAATAAGCTGAGTTACTGCCACATGTGGACTAATGCAGAGTTGGAAATTAGTTAAAGTAAGACAAGGAGAGCGGATAAATTTGTAGGGACAATCAGCAACTGGAGATTTTTAAATTATTTCCAATTTGTTAAAAAACAAAACAAAAGCATTTAAGTTAACATTAAGTTATATCCTGGAGATGAACTGCTTACCACTGCCCTAGTGTCAATGAGCAACCTGTAAATACACTGTGCACTTTACAATGTGCATTTTGTCACGTTCATGTGGTGAAATTAATGAGGTGGTGCTATAAAACCTATTTGCCTTTGCTTGTGGAGCCTCTATGTATATTTAGTTTGTGGTGGCAGCATTCCCTTAAGAATTTGTATGTGAGTGGAAATAAGCATAGTAACAAGAAGTGAATTACTTTTTAAATTGGGGAATGAATAAAGTAATTTCATAACAATTTCATCAAGTAACTAAAATAATCAATTACTCTTTAAAAGTAATTGACCCAACACTGCAAAAACATGTGATAGGTTCCTCTGTTTTTCCTCAAGCACTGCCTCCTTTTTTCAACCAACTGATTTATTTTGGAAAAAAATATATTCAGACTTCATGACAGAGTCAAACAGTATTTGATGATTTTAGTTAAATCACAAAAAGTCTGCTTTATAATGAGTCGTCTGGCTATTTAATTTACAAGTTTGTATCTTTGGTATGCAATAAAAACTCAAGAGTCAGATTTGGCTATAGACAGTTAAGGCTGTGAGATGCTGTGAGTATCGCGAGAGTCGACGAGACGTGTGTGGTGAGTAAACTTGGCGGCGCGAAAAGCGGTTGAACAAACATTTCCGTCTGCTTTTCTTTTTCCGCCATATATGTCATAATTACAACAATATTCACTAAACCTCTAAAAAGATTATTAAGTTCTTGACAGCCTGGAGGACCTGGAGAGCTTCATAGACGAGTGTTACAATACCTTCGTCATGGGGAAGACAAACACCACCACTCCTTCCTCCAAATGCGGCCGTCCTGAAGACTCTCCCGGGGCCGCCTCTTCTCCAGGCAGCGGCATCAGTGAAATCCTGGAATCGATTGATAAAAAGCTCTCCAGCCTTGATTGCCGCCTGAATCTGCTGGAGATTCTCCATAAAGAGTTCCAAGGCCTGCGAGAGTCCCTGGAGTTCAGCCAGCAGCAGCAGGCTTTTGGGCGGTGGGGCCTCTGCCCTGGGGAGACTTGGGCCCAATGCTGGGGGGGGCGGGGGGACGGTTGTTTCATCATCGGGGGTCAGTTTGGTAGCTGTCCCCGACCTTCCCTCCTTCCTCATACGACCACTTATTAGGTTGGAAGGAGGGGCGTGCTTGCGGAATACCTCGAGGGGCCGAGCCACTTGGCAGTGGTCCACCCCTCCCATGGTCTCCGCACAGTTTCGCCCCCTTCTCCTGGTTTTAAATGCACCATAGACACGTAGGATCCTAGACATCACTGCCAGTAAGCAGGAGATGTCCTCTCAGTGCTCTACCCTCCAATTTTAACTGCACCGTAGACATTTAGGGCTCCTTGGTGAGAGGGCGATTGGACATCCCTGTAAGCAATCAGGAGATGTCCTCAGTGCCGTGCTCGCCAATTTTAACTGCACCCTTTATTACACACACCCATCAATCACAAGAAACACACCTCAACACACACACAAATACATTACACAAGGAAGGTGGGACTACTGATCTTCTGTCCCTTACCCCATCCCTGGTGGAGGGAACAGGGCCTTCAGCGGCGGTGGCCTTGTCTCCTGGGGGTCGGCCTCCTGGGCCCGGCGGCCCCCTCCCCGCACAAGGAGAGGGATCCCTTTGTCCTCTGGCAAGTCCATGAGCGGGGGATCATATTCCATCTGAGCCTGGAGGGTGTCTGTGTCCTTGTGGTGCGGGTTCTGGCCCTTACCCTCGGGTGCCGAGCCCCTTCTGGGTCACAACATTAGGAGAGCCTGGTCAGGCAATGTACACCTTCGGGGACCCCCACTGCTCTTGATCATCCCTTTTCTAGATGGGGGTAGCTGACCCCCATCGTGCTCTCTTTTGGATCTCCGCAGCTGCCTGGAGCTTTGGAGCGGGTCTCCCGTGGGGGGCCCGGGCTCGTACCCGGGGCTGGGGTGGGGGGATGCACAGAACTCCTGGGTGGTGGTGGGCGGCTTGTCTGGGGTAGTGGGGCTCTCGGGGGTGGGGCCCCGCGCTGGGCCACCTGGCGCAGTGGGAGGGCTGCTCTCCTGACTGGGCTGGGCCTTGCGCTCTGCGCTTCCGTACCTCACTGCACTCGGGTTTTGGGGGCCCGTGTGGCTGTCCTGCGGGCCCTGGTCTGGGTGCTTGGCTGGGCTGCCTGGCGGGTGGATCTCCTCCATTGACCCCACAGTATGGGTGCGGGGGCGGGCCCTGGTCGGCGCGGGTGTCTTGGTGTGGGGATGGCTGGGGGTTCTCCCTCCTTTTTTGTGCATTGCATCATCCACTTCAGCTTAACATAACATTCACCTGAGTACAGGCGTCGGCTCACCTTTGCACCTTCAAATAGTGTGCATGACAGAATGTAATGCTTTACATGTGTTGGTTGGTATGCACAAGTGTGCGTGTGAACTGGATGTGGACAAGTTTGTGAACACTCTCGGAGCCGGCAGGTATGTAACAGCTGAGTGTGTGGACAGGCCCCGCCCATTTTAGACCAACACTCACTATTGCAATGGGTATAAGCTCCAGCATTTTGTTGCCTGTAGATTAACAACTCTACCTTCCCTTCCCTGTAGCCATTCTCTAACTGCTATAATGCACCATCTCTCTTTCCCCCCCCTCCACCCACCAACTCTCTCCTTTTTCCCCTTTCCTTTTCCGTCCAGTCCAACAAAAAAGACACAAATAAAAAATATATATATATTAATAAAGTTTGGTTTAAATTACAAAAGGGGCTTATACCAACATACATTTTGTGTTCGCTATGATTTATAACCCCTGATTGTAAGAGTAAAATCTGTCTAATACAAGAGGTTCTCAGCTCATATCTGTTTGCTCAGCTGTTGGACAGGACAAGTTTAAAAAAAAAAACAAAAAAACCCCCCAAAAAAAAACCAAACCCAAGAGTCAAATTAATTCTAACCCATTACATTCATATTTGATGAAGAGTTGATCTTGTTTCAAGGGCTTCTTCAAGTGTTTTTTTTATCGCCTCTTAGTGATAAAAACAAGAACAAAACTCAGTGACAAAGAAGCAAAAGTAACTTTGACTTACCTTATTAGACCTAACTATTTGTTTTTGTGCCACAAGAACAAGTTAGAAAATAAAAGAGTTGGTTTTACATTTACCTCTTTTTAAAAGTTGGTCAACTAGCTCAAAGGAATCTACCCTAATTGAACCCTAATTGTTCTCTACCCCTTTGGCTCCTCCCTATTACTACAAATGTAAGGGCATATTAGACACTTCAGTGGTGTCCAAACGTTGTTTTTAAAGAGAAGCAGCAGGGACTTGGGAATGGCTGTCCCTCTGCCGATGGGATGATCTGTGTCGCACTTGGAAAAATGCATTTCTTTCCGTAAATGTGCTCTGAAGCACAGAAGTTATATTAAGTTAGTTATATATTAGTTATATTAAAGTTATAAAACTAATGTTATGTATTTTCCGAGCACTGGCGACAAGCTAATGTAGATGGCTGGCGACTATTGATGATGTCGTCAGGCAGAAGTAACGGCCAAATTTGAAGACACTAATTTTTCCATATTTCTCTCTTGGATAAATGTAGGGATAGAGAAAAGCCGTAGGAGTTGGAAAGATATTCCGATTATCCCAAAGAAAGCTTTACTTTGAAGACACACAAAAGGTAAAATTATAAATGATCATCAAAAATAGTATTGTGCCATCTTGCCTGAGTTAGTGTTATTGATGTCAGGATTGACTGTTTGATTCATTAGCCGAATAAGTTGTGCTGCAAAACCACCCACCGTTAATTGAAAGAGTCATCACTGTCTCCTCCTGCATGCATGTTTCAACCATACAAACAATAAAACCGATCCAGTTTACAGGAGCCACTTCAATTCATTTTAAAGCGTGTTTGTTTTGAATTACAAGATAATTGCAGCGCTGGCTGTTTTGCATGCTGTGATCCATTTCTGTTGAGAATCCCTCAATGGTTATGAACTAAATAAAAGTAAAGTGTTAATTGCTCCATTGCCACTTGGCAAAATCCTGGAATGACTTATGGGGCCTTTGGGAACCTGCAGACCTCATTTTGAAACCCTTTGTGTGCCAGCTGTGCTTCAAGCTGTAAATGCAACAGTTTGTGAGCCAGCGGCCGCCGGTTCAGTCAGCCTCTCATCGCTCTGCAGTGGGCTGCAGGAAAAGTGGAATAACTGCATGTTCTCATTGCCTGATAAGAGGGTCAGCTATTCTTTTGCAGGTTTGTAATCAAAACCCATTTTCTAGTTCCAGCAAATTACACTGTGTAGCGCCGACAACTCATTTGATGATATTTTGTATTCAAGGATGAGTGCCTCTGTGGTAGGAAGCATGCATGTTTTTTTTTTTGTTTTTTTTTTCCCCCCATGTTTCTTATTTAAGGAAACATAGGAATTAACACCCACACGGCTCATGTTATCCCCTTGTTGGAATTGCATAGTGACTTGAATAAAGGCAGCTTCACACCAACCAAACACATGTCATCTTCAAAATTGTGTGAATTCTAGAAATGTTTACATCTATTTGAAGTTTAATGTATTCCTTCATGCTCTGCACTATTGAGCTGCATTTTACAACACTGTCGAGCTATGTACACCATGGGCTAAATGCGCCTTCAACATTGCACTAAGCGTGTGTACTTCATATCGCTTTTAGCCCATAGTGTTCTTTTTCTGCTGTTTACTAGCACACATCTGCCAACTACAATGGGAAAAGGCTCGGTACAACTCTCGTGAATCTGGCTCCTCTGTCACAACTCTATTACAATATGTGACAGACTTGGTGTCATAGAATTCTGGGCGGAAACCACAAATATTAAATTCTCCTCGATGATCACTTTTCATACTGTTGGTACTTCCGCAAATGAAAAGAGATGCCATCCATAAGTTATTACCAAATCCGAGTCTCTATTTAGTCAAAGTTCAACTGGTTTAACTAACAATGCGCTGTCAGTGGCCACACATTCTGTACGCATTTTCAAAATAAATGGACTAAGGCTTCAAGAAGCAGCATCAATTGAGAAATGAACATCTAACTTTACTAGTAAACCGCAGCTTTCTCTTTGATACAGCTGTTTAGTAATGGTGACTCATAGAACTATATTAACCATTCATTACCCCCTGACATACACACACAAATCTGGACCAGTAAATAATCATCATCATCTTTATTTTTAAAGCGCTTTAACACAATTAAGGCAAAAAATAATGAAAAATATGAAACATACATTGAATAAATAAGTGAATCAGCTTTTCCTTCATCACAATCATGCAACAGTTTGTTTCTGCTTCACTGCTTGAGCAAATAGATGTGACTTATCAAGCCAACAAAACAACTACAAAATATTTATTTTTACTGAGCAGGAAAGTCCTTTTCCATGCGTAAGAAAATAGTAATTGTGTATATGAAATGTTGCAGCTATATTGTGTTTCAAAGATATTTCAACTTTGCTCAAAGTAACCTATACTATGAGACTTAGTTGTGTTGTAATATATATATATAGATATATATAATGTGTGTGTGCTGGTTTGTATTTTTGTGGTTTCTGTCTGCATTCCTCAAATGATAGATTTTTTTTTTTGTTTCTCATTCACGTTAGAAGTCGAGGCTTTTGCCACAGATTTCAATTTTAATTTCGTTTTTTGGGACTAAAATGGTGATTTGTCAAAATATTTCTAAACTTCTGTTTTTCCCAGTTGTGTACATCAACAAAAAGACAACATCATAAATTCTAATTCTTTAAGTTTGCCTTTTTCCTTTTTAAATATGTAAATGTATGTCCTTACAAATAAACGGATGGCCTCTTTATGTTACTCTGTTTTCTAAATTGGTGCCAGTCAGCTCAGTTTGGTGATCCAAAATGAAACGATCTGTTATCAGGACTGTCACTGTGTTTGAAAAGCAGTAGCTGAAGAGGATTTTATTGAAGACGTTGCACAAGGACAAAACTGCTTGTTCAAGATGGGTTATGGAATACTTCTTCGTCTTTTGTTGTAATAACTACAGTGGATTAGTTGTCAAAAGTCTGTTTGTTTGAAACAAAAAGCATAAAAAGAAGGAAAGCACACAAATTAGGCAAAAAATAAGAGAATAATTTCACTTTCCTCATTTATATACTGATTCACTGAGCTGGAATTACTGTTTTACTTTAAATTCTTAAGCTTAAACCTTTTCGAGAGTACTGAGCAGACTTCCTAACATGGATTCAAAGGAGACAGAACACAATCTCTGTTTTCTTTTCCATACCTTTTTTGAAAAACATACCTTTTCAACATTAAATAGATACAATGTTGTACTTAGATTTTTTTTTTCTGTCTTATTTTCCCAAATGCTGACTTTTATCCTTAAATCAATTGATCTTTATTTATATAGCACTTTTCATATGAAGCATAACACAAAGTGCTTTACACATAAATAAAACACATAATAGAAAAACAAGCACGACAAAAAGTAAATAAATACAGTAAAAATAAAAATTTGTGCCATATAAAGATGATATACAATAGCTACGAAAACTTGAGATGACAAAAAAGAAAAAAAAATATTTGTATCCAGTCCTTGAGTGTTCACAACAAAGAATGAGTGGTTTTACAGGGAAAAGTTCCAACATATCAACTTGACGTCAAAGCTAGATTAGATTTCATAGCGCGCTATAAATGATTCTTGAAAACTCTTGTTGTACCAAGTTTGATCTTATACAAAAAGAGTCATTTTAGTGAGAAAATAGACGAAAAATACAGTCCTAAACAGTAAACATCAACAACAAGACAGAACCAGCTATTTTTCTCTAAATGTACATTTGCAACTGATAGTGTTTCATTGTTCTTGTCTTTCCTATTGATCTGCAAGAGCAAACTTTAGAGTAAAACTTCAGCAATTCACTAAAAATGTCATTTACAGCCTTGAAACTTGTCTTTTCTTTTTGTTTTTTAATGCACTGTCTCCCCAATCAACAGTCGCTCAATAGTGTGACTGGAAGAATGAGCAACTGGCAGAGAGCTAACGCTCCCACAGGATCCAAAATGTCAGCCAGCTAGAACTAAGATGTAGTAAGCCCTTGTTTCCCTCAACAGCCGCCACTTCATCAAGCCCTCGTGCTCTGATTACGGTCCGGGTCATTAAACAAGAGGAAACATAGACAGGTAGGATTAAGACAAAGCCTTTTCTTGGAACTAATCTTGTACACAGGCTGAACATATGGGAGTAAGAAGACATCTTTAACATCTTATAAACACGACATCACGCCAGTTCAGCTTTAACAACCATTAGGGTAGATACATGCTTTGACAAGGTTGAGCAAATCTGAAATGTCTAAAAAGATCAAAGGTTAAATGTAAAGTGATATTTGACTTTCAAGCTCAAGCCGAACAACTGCATTTTTCATTTTAAGCAGACACAATTTTCTCATTATAATGGTGTTGGATGTTCTTCATTTCTTTTTTTTTACTGTCTTCAAAGCTAATGCATCTTAAAACAGTGGTCCCCAACCCTTGGGTCACGAACCAGTACTTGTTCCATTAGTCACTTAGTAACAGGTGACACACATGCACAAAAAAAAAGAAAAAAACATAAGATAATTTATACTTCATATTGTTACTGTTTTGTTTCTATAAAGAGTCTGAAGGAAGTTTTGTTTTGAAAAACTACCAGATTCTCTTCTCCAGATCTATGTCTAATCGTCCACCTTGGTCTCATGTCTCAAATACAACCTAAACTGCTTCCTGCGACCGCTAAACTTAAAAGCCAAAAGCTGACAAAGCTAATTAAAAAAAAAAAATCTTTGGAAGAATCCTTGGGGGAGAAAGGAGTCAGGGGAAAATGAAAATGATTCCTCGACTTAAAAGAAATATTGTAGTGGTGGTCACAGACACATTGTGTCTGATGTCTCATTTCACAGCGCTAGGAACTATGGGACACCATTTCCTTTACTTCTTTGGTTGAAGTTAAGTTTAAGTGTAGGTTTTCATCACGTTTTGTTGTCTGGCTGTTTTACATTGTTTGCATTTTCTTATTTTGTCCTGTTGTGTTGGTTTGCTCTGCACCATGAGTGAGAAGGTGGGGGAGGATAATGATCATCGTGATGTTAACAATTGGGGGAGGAAGAAAAATAAAAGCCAGAGTTTCCTTCAACTCACTTGCCAGCCTCTGTCATTGTAGAATTTGCTACATTGCTGCTCAGAAGTGGGATCCTGAAGAAAGGAAGGATGGAGAAGGAGTCTGATCGTTTGCATCGCAAAAGAACAGCCTGGGTCGCAGAAAAGTGGAGAGAACCTGTCCTTCCCGATGGTTCCAGCTGCAGACGCTCACACGTTGTGGAGACCCCGACTGAAAAGCGGCTCGTCACTAAACAGCGGCTCCCCACTGAATCCCCCGTGGCTGTTCCCAAGGCCATTGTCAAGTTACCATAATATGATGGGGCTAACCAGCTAGAGCTCTACCTCAAGCAAATCCGAATTGCAGCGGCACACAACGGATGGAGGGAAGAGGAAACAGCAACTCACCGAGCACTGGCTCTGGAAGGACGAGCACAGCAGATACTTTTGGATCTGGCCCCAGCGGAGGAGCGATACCTGCGCACCCTAATCACGGCACTGGAACGAAGGTTCGGGCGGCGCTCATCAGAGACGCACGAAAAAGAGCAGCTGGCCAGCCTCCACCGTCGAGATGGAGAGAGCTTGGGTGCCCTGGCTGCAGACATTCAGCTGCATGTCCGCAAGGGTTACCCCCGATTTTCTACAGTAGCGCAGGAAGAGCTAGCTCTCCACGCGTTTCTACAAGGATTCACACCTGAACGGCTTCGCCAACACGTCCGTCTGGCCATGCCCCAAACTCTGGAGGAAACAATCCGGGAAGGAGAACATGCGGAGGCCATTCTCTCCACCTCACGTGCGGTGCCTGGAGCTCAACCCTGTGTGAGGGGGGCCAAACATGAGGACGAGTTGTATGACATCTTCAGAGTCCAATCATCTACATCACAATCATCTCAGCGGCATTCACTGGCAGCCCGGCGTCCACACCGCTCATCTGATCG
Source organism: Adrianichthys oophorus (assembly GCA_036245035.1). Lineage (NCBI taxonomy): Eukaryota > Metazoa > Chordata > Actinopteri > Beloniformes > Adrianichthyidae > Adrianichthys > Adrianichthys oophorus. Next base: position 2,920,296 of record BSAI01000030.1, read on the forward strand.
ATGTTACCGTTGTGGCGAACCCGGACACATAGCACGTAATTGCCCTGCACCAGCACCAAAGGCCAGTACAGTTTCACCGGAGGGAAACGACAATGGGATGGCCAGATAAGGGGGCTGCCATCCAAATCACTAACACCCCTACAAGGCCGATGCACACTGGTTGGACGTTTTGGTTACACTAGAGGACTGTACTTGAGCTGTAAGCTGGAGGATCAACATTGTCAAGCTCTGTTGGACACCGGGTCTACCATTTCTCTTTTGCAGCCGGGGGTTTTGCCAGACACCATTGGTTCTCTCCCTGACTCATGGACTCCCATCAGCACCCAGCTAATGACTCTGACTGGAGAAAAAGCGGGGCTGATGTCGAGGAAGCTGCTGCGGATTCGGACTGGAGGACAGGACATAATGCATGAGTTCTGGCTTGCCAATATTACGGAGCCGTGCATTATTGGCCTTCATCTCATGTCCCGCTGGGGGGCTTGTATTGATGCTACACGAGAAACCATCACCCTCGAGGTGGAGACTGTGGTGTTTCAATGTGGGTGGATGAAAAGCGATGGGCCCAGAACGACTCACACCGCCAGAAGTGCCAAATCAAGTACCTCTGCGACACTGGTGAGTGCAGCTTCCCCTTGCACCATGTCTCTGGAAACGATGGAAGCAGTGTATGATATGTTGCAATGTAGCAGCAAAGATTTAGACCCCCAGCAACACCAGAATCTTGCAGGTCTCCTCAAGGATTTTATTGACATTTTTGCAGCTAAAGATGAGGACTGTACGCAGACAGGGTTGGTTCAACATCACATTGACACAGGGTCAGCTCCACCCATCCAGCTACGCCCACATTGACTTGCGCTCGCCAAGCAACAGGCAGCAGAGGACATGATCCATCAGATGGCTGCAGCTGGAGTAATTGAGCCTTTCAGTTGCCCGTGGGCGGCACCGGCTGTCTTAGTGAAAAGGAAAAATGGAGAATGGCGGTTCTGTGTGGATTACAGACATCTGAACAGTGTCACAAAGAGGGACTCCTATTCCCTCCCTCCGATCGATGATGCTCTGGACTGGATCACAGGATCCAGCTGGTTCAGTTCCCTTGACCTGAGGAGCAGGTACTGGCAGGTGGAATTAGCCGATGTTGCTAAGCCAAAGACTGCTTTCACCATCGGACAAGGTCTGTGGCAGTTTCGGGTGATGCCGTTTGGGCTGTGCAACGCACCAGCCACGTTCGAGCGGCTAATGGAGAAGGTTCTGGCTGGTGTGCCCCGGAACTGTTGCATTATTTATCTGGATGACCTGCTGGTGCATGCAGACAAATTCGAGATGGCTCTAAGTAATCTACGGGAGGTATTTGTTTCAATCCGAAAGGCCAGACTAAGACTGAACCCAGCTAAGTGCAGCCTCCTCACCAAAGAGACAGAGTTCCTGGGACAAGTGGTTAACGCTAAGGGAGTAGCCACAAACCCAGCCAAGGTGGCAGTAGTGAGAGACTGGCCCACCCCCACGAACATCAGTGAGCTCCGGAGTTTTCTGGGGTTGGCGTCTTATTACCGACGTTTCATCCGAGGTTTCGCCACTATTGCTAGCCCCCTCCACAAACTAACAAATAAGGGACAAATGTTCAGGTTGACTGATTTCTGCGCTGCTGCGTTTGATCAACTCAGGGCAGCCCTCACAGTGGCGCCGGTCTTGGCGTTTCCAGACCCTCAACGCCATTTCATTGTTGACACGGATGCCAGCAACACTGGGGTTGGAGCAGTCCTGTCGCAGCGGGGAGAGGATGAAGAGCGAGTGGTGGCTTATTTTAGCCACGGCGGGACTTGCTGGCTGTAGTCCTAGCAGTGCAACATTTCTGGCCAAACCTGCAGGGCTGTCATTTCACCCTGAGGACTGACCATGCCTCCCTGACTTGGCTTCTGAGTTTCAAACAGCCAGAAGGGCAGATGGCTCGGTGGCTAGAGACTTTACAAAGTTATGACTTTGACATCCAGCACCGGGCTGGGTGTCACCATGGCAATGCTGATGCTCTTTCCAGATAGCCTTGCCTAACAGCAGAATGCCGCTACTGTCACCGACAGGAGGAGAGAGACAGTGATGTTCCGAGGGTGGCTGTGGTAACAACTGAAGGTGTCACTCAGCTGTCCCCAGAGCAGCTGAGCCAGCAACAAGAGGCCGGCGTGATGTTGGTTCAAGTGAGGAGCTGGCTTGAGGCGGGGCAATGGCCTGAGTGGAATAAGGTTGCAGCTCAGAGCCCGGAACTAAAGTCTTACTGTTCTCAATGGATTAACATCGAGCTCCGCAATGGGGTGTTGTACCGGTGGTGGCAGACTCCAGACCGGGGAGAGGACATCCTCCAGCTGTTGGTGCCTCGAATGACCCGCTCCCAGGTCCTTCAGATGGTTCATGGCTCACCTGGAGCAGATCACTTCGGGAATGCCAAAACGCTACGTCGCCTCAGGGGGCGATTCTACTGGCCCGGGTGCCGCAGAGATGTGGAGCTGCACGTCCACTGCGATGACTGCACCGCATGGAAAGGGCCATCCCGACAGTCACGAGCACCGTTGCAGCAGTATCTAGCAGGAGCCCCAATGGAAAGGATGCGTGCTTTTGAGTGACCACTTTCAATGAAAAGTCTATGTGAATATGCCTATGACTAATAAGGCTAATATGTCTATGTGCAAAAGTGTTCATGAGTCGCTACAAAAGTTTTTAAGTCTGTTGTTGGGCTCTATGTACAAAACACGTGGTCATTGAAGGCGAACTGAAAATTAAACCAGTTGAACTTTGACCAATCCGGGACTTAGATTCGATAGTGACATATTGGCACGTAGCCTTTTTTTAATACACAGAAGTACCAGCTGTCTGAGAATCAACCATGGAGGAGAAATGAATAATTGCGATTTGTGCCCAACCGAGATTCTACGATACCAAGTTTTTCATATATCGCAAGAGAGTTGTGAAAGAAAAAGCCTGGAGCGAGATTCACAAGATTTGCAATGCTTCAACATTTCGCACCAAGCATCTTCCAACTGTAGGTACACGCACATCAGGTAGTGACAGACCTGTGTGGACATCATATGCTAAAACTGCACAAGCCCAGTGTGTACGTAGCTTCAAAGTTGAACTAAACTGCAGATGAAGTTGGTTTTTAGCTTCCACTTTGAGGTTTAAGGGAAAATCTAGGTCACATTTTAATAGACCTACACAAAACCTAGAATACAATTATAGCTTAAACCAACGGCAAATATTTTACACTGAAGAAATTTATAACAAAGTTCCTGGTTTATAAAAGTTTCTGAAGTTTTGGAAACGTACCGAGAAGACAATTAAGGATTTTGAATAAGGCAGACACCTGTTAAAATGTTAGCACAAGAAATGCTCCACTGTGTTAATGAGAAATAAAAAATGAAATAAAATGTATTTGCATTTCTGTTTGCATTGAAAGATACTCTGAGCCTGATTAGTTAACATTATTAAAATGTAACTGTATTAAGATGGCGTTCTATGAAAAAAGACCCTGTAATGTTCCAATCTACAGACATGTGCCATATAGAAGCATTTTAAGATTAAAACAGTTTTTCTAGAAACTGGGATGTAGAAATAACATCAGTAATAACAGACCAGTTCGTGTAATTATTGTCTGACGCTGAAATAAAATAAATAATAAAAATAAAAGATGTCTTTTTTTTACAGTTGTATTCACTATCTTTTGGCAGACTCTTTGTATTGATTTATGACTCTTTTGGTCCTCTACAGCTGTGAGGCTGAACTGAAAGTTGGGTAAAGTACAAAACTACATGGAGCATTAGCATAATTTGGTGGTTGGAAATTTCCACCCTGGGGAGAATGTTCTTAATCTTTTCTATCTATCAGATCAGAGTCAGGGTATTACATTTATCTGCTTTGTTGAGAATACATTGAGATTTTTTTTTTTTTTTATTCCTGACCTGCCCAGGGTCTACCTAGAGATGAAACATGTTATCTGAAATGTGGTCATGTGACCTTAATAGTTTTTCCAGAAGGACTTGAAGCTTTGGGTGTTTTTTTTTCCATCTTGGTTGCATATGATTTTTTTTACTCAGAATCAAAATGTAACACTTTTGTTTGTGTAGTTTGGAGGGTAAATAAAAAAAATAAGTTTTAGCTGCCTAAATATTCAACCCAAGATGGAATGAAATATAAAATCCACAAAACATATAAGTGACAAAGTTTTTTTTTAAAATTAGACTACAATTGTGTTTTTACTAAATAAATAGAACCTGGTTTTCTCATTAGCAACCCAACTTCTAAAGAGAAGTCAATGAATATATTTTGGTAAAAGGCTTGCGGCACAAAATGGAAGACAGCTTGATCGCGACCTGGAACCCAGCCCTGCCCAAACCACCAGCCCAAAAAAATGCCAAAAAGAAACAGCTGTGCAGTCATAAACGTGTGCATTAGGCTCGCACTTTTCCCATTCACACATGCGCTCACGTTCCAGATGCTAACATTACCCCACTGTCATCTCACTGGTGTTTTAAAACACTGAGGATTTATTACAACGTTTTACTTTCGCCTTGGCAAACTTTGTTTTTTTTTCCTACAGTGCGCATTAATTTCAATCGCCCGCTCATGAAGGCTTACAGGAAAAGTCATGTACATTGTGTGTTACTGTAAAGTCTTATTGAAAAAAAGCAGCCGTATTTATATAGGTGGTCACAGTAACAGCGCTGCATGAATGGACCCTTTGCTTATGACCTGACAGGGGGCAAAAAGTTTATTGTGAGAAGAGATTGTCACTCAAACACATTTTTTTTTTATTTCAAAGCTACAAATAGATGGCAGATCAAGTGTTTGTTGCTGTCACATTCCTCCAAGTCACTGTCTTTTCCTCCCCATACAGGTTGCAGACTCCTGATCTATACAGTTACCCAATACTCTAAAGACTCAAAGACACAGATGAGACAGTACAATGTATGGCATTCCTAAATTAAGAGATACATTGGTTGTGTAACTTCATTATGAATTATTTATTGACTGACTGATTAATAGATTACTACTACAACAAAACAGAACAATGTTTAAAATCTGTTAGATTTACTGGCAAGTTTGTTTAAAACCCCCAAAAATGTCCAGTCACTTCAAAAAACTTGTTGAGTCACTACCTCTTTGCTAAGATTAAAAAAAGTCAATGGGATAAAAGTGTCATAAACTCCTCTGCTGCCCTGGCAGCGTGCCACACTAAGTTTTTCATTCACTGTGTTTTCTTATAATGCACACAGATCCATGGTCTTGTGCTGCCAGACGAGTTCCACTGAGACTAGACCAGAATATAGTAATGAATAAAAAAATCTGCTGAAAACTTCTCTCTGTCTGCTGACCTTAGGTCTCAATTTCCCTTGGTAGAGTATTGAGTTGGAATCAGATAACGACCAGAAAGTGTGGAAAATCTAATGCATATCAAGTGAAAGGACATGCTGACAATCCCAAGTGACAGAAACACACCACTCTATACTTGCAAAGTACAAACCCAGCAAAAAGTTGAAAGGATCAAAATGAAAAGAAAGGCTGGTGTGGGGGAAAAAAAGCAGACCTGTCCATTTAAAGGCTTTAGCTGGGTTTTTACTTTTTTATGTTCTGATTGTACAGGGACTAAAATAGCATTCCAGCATATTCATGACTACTGTAGTTTGCTTTTCCATGAAAGAAAGGTGAGTTTGGGGGCAAATCAAAGAGGAAGACAAATGCCCAATTATGTTTCATCCTTTCAGTGTGACAGCAATCAATGAACACGGTTGGTCTGTACCAGCCATCAAACTGATTTTAGCATGCAGAGAAAGAGGTGCTGACAGACAGGACATCTATCACCGCAAATACAAAGATATATGAAAAGAAAAAAAAAACTTCTAAAGGTTGGTGGTGCTTTGAATTAACAAAACTTGGACATTTCTTTTTTCTTGCTTATAACTTCTACAGTAGTGAAGATGGAAAGTTGAGAAAGATCCGTAAAAAAGGGGGACATGAGTAAACTAGTTTTGATTGGTCTTGGTTGTGCTGGCTGATGATGTTTCATTGCTGTGGGTGCTTACAAATCTGACCGTGAAAGCCCACAAATTTCCTGACCTTTGAGTTCATGGTGTCCTTTAATGGAAACAGGCCTACTTGAAAGCAGGCGGGGGTGAAAATTACTAATGCGAAGACATACTGGACTTGTAAACCATACAGAACAGTAGGATAGGCTCCAGCAACCCTATTACCTTGAAACAGCTTTCAGCAACTTTGGAAAATGGATGGACGTAAGAGATACTTAGAAATACATCAAAGATTGTGAATTTGTCATTAGACAATGTTTATTGTGAATAACTGTCATCGTAGGAATATCTAGGGAATAAAAGTATAATAAGTTTACACACTACCTTCTTAGTAGTCACCAACCTTTCACCAGAGCCAGTGTGGGGTTCAGTGTCTTGCCCAAGGACACTTTGACACATGGGGGGGGCAAGGCTGAAATCGAACCTGCAATTTTCCGATCAGTGGTCAACCGACTTTATGAACCCAGGGGCATTACGCCTTGCTGTAAAAATTCTTGACTCTGTAACAAACAGTGTTTGAGTAGTGGCAGTTTGTCGACAACATTTTCATCTTAAAAACTCTAGCTGTGACATCATCCACTCCAGATCTCGAAAGTTCTGTCCATTGAGTTACATTGAACATTAAAAAATGTCCAAAAATGTGTATAAAACTTGATCTCTATTTGCATGAAAACCATAAGGTGTTTTAAAAATTGGAATACACCAAAAATGGTTTCTCCAGCAGAAGGTATGCAGAAGTTCACAGGTGTCAAAGTGCAAAGCTTTTGAAGGATTTGAAGAATTTCTCATTCATATCATACTAGGCATATTTTGTTTACTATTTAAAAAAAACTACAAAGTATATAAATGACAAAAGTAAAAGCATTTTTTTTTGTTTTGATAAAAAGATTTCTAAAATCACTGAAAGTAGGGAGTTTTTTTCGTGCTGAAAAACTTGCAGAAAAGAGCAGTAGAATACCGTATATCCAATGATGGCTTCATTTTATTCTTCGGGTATATGCAGGACAGAAAGCCGTCAAACTCCGTAAGAGAGAGGGGAACACCAGGGAGCAGCCATTCAGACACAGTGGAGAGAAGCTCTCGGTAGCTTGTAGGAGATTCTAAATGTTTTCATGAACCCAAACTTTAAGGCATGATCACTGATGTTTTTGTAGAGCTTTTCAAAATAAATCAACCTGATCTCTTAACATCCTCCATGTCTTTCGTGCATAGTAAATGAGATAAACAAAGAGATCGCTCCTTGTAGCTATCAGCTAAAAACATTAGCTGCTAGCGCCGCGTAGCAATTCTGGAGGGAATCCTAAACAGCAGAGAGGCTGCAGAAAGAAAGAAAAGGAAAATGATCGGCGAGATTGACGTTCACAGCCAGTGTGAATCAGAACAGAATAAAATGTTCTCACCTTATCAGTAAATCCTGAAATGTTCATCTGTTATTTTCTGCATTTTGTGATCGAATTTTAAGCAAAATGAACCCATTAACCATCACCATTCTGTCTGCGACAGAATAAATGCCGGTCTCCAATACACACCAGTCTCTAATAAACGCCGGGTCGGCCGACATTTTTTTTAAATAAACGCCTCGGCTACTATTGGAAGATATACGGTATGGGAACTATCACACACATTTTACTTAATATGTAAACACTGTAACATTTAAACTTTAACACGCTTTGCTTTTTAAATTTTTGATCAAATCCATCCTGCACAGTAGTCATTTATAAGTGGATGCATCCAATTAGAGCCGAGCAGGGAACTTGTGGCCTATTGTTGTTTATATATCACAAATGCGCTCTTTTTATAAAGCCATTTTTTCATCTCCTCCTAATTCTAACTATATGAAGAAATGTTATTTTCAGGTTAATTTTGTTTATATGTGTCGTCCATCGTGAGAAAAAAAATCTACAATAACCTGTTGAAAACACCAAAAACATGATTTTCATTGGAGGGGGTCTTTACCCAGCTTATTTAACCTTTGTAATTTTCTGTTTTGTTACAGACTGATTGCATGTTTGTCTTTTAAAACTGTCAGAGAAAAAAACATGTACGACAAAGCTACCAACAACTTTAGAGTAAAACCATATTTTTCCTAGTGGAGCCAACTGCAACCCAACTGTTTCTATGAAGGGAAAAATACATGTCTAAACTCGTTGTCCAACTTGTCAACTAATTTTAATAGGTATGCCGACATTGCCACTGCTAATCACACACCAGCATACTGTGGTAGTATGCAACACCCCAGAGAACAGCTGATTTCAAAACAGTGATTTTCCACGGAGACGCCTTGATTCATTTCCTTGAATTTTATTCATACCGTAATTTATTGGCTGCTTTTTCAGCCGCCCGTTTCCCTTACTTTTGCAAATACTTCATAACGTTCAGCACATTATTACAGTTTAAAGGATGAATGCATTTTTTCACGCTGTGGCCATTACTATAGCTCTCAGCAGGGGTTCACAAACATGGAACAAAAAACTACTGATGAAAGGTTATTGGATTTACTCCAATTTTCCCTTCATCTTTTAGCAGCAGCTCAGGCTGACATATGAGCGAGGCTTTAATATTTGGAAATCTTTTCTTTAAAATTCCTGTCAATTACATTAAGTTGATGTATTTGTTTTAAATAAAATAGCCTAGGTAAGAAACAAAAACTGCAGTGTTTATAAAAATAAAATATGGTAAATATGCACACAGTGAAGCAGAACAACTTCTTTTTTTTTTTTTTACTTGTTAGAGTTAGAAAATACAATCTAAAGATTGTAGTGACAATTGAATTGAAGATTGAAAAAAACAAAAAAAAATCTGCAAAAGCTGTTAGTTATCTGAAATAAGAACACTAAATAAAATTAAAGGAAGGATTAATAACTTTATTGTCGAATGTAACATACCGATCCAGGGTCTATAGATTAACTGGCAGTAAATTATAGATTTTTAAAGAGCTTTTCATTATCAATTTACCATATCTTTTAATAATAGCCCCAAAGTTTATTCCAAAAATGTGGCAGCCGGCCATCTATTGGCCACCAGTGTTTATTCCAACACAGATACAATGGTGATGGCTAATGGGTTCACTTTGCGGTAAAATTCAATAAAGAAATGCAGAAAACACCAGACGAACAATTCAGGAGTTATTGAAATGATGAGAACGTTGTATTCGGTTCTGATTAGCACTGGCTGTGGACGTTTCTTTTCTCTTTGAAGCATCACTAATCTCCGAATCAAAAATCCTCTTCAGTTTCATGTCAATCATTTTCCTGGAGACACGCGCACCTTTCCGTCTTTGCTCAATAATCCGAGTTCAAACTGTTTTTCCTAATTCGTCACTCGTTCTCTGTGCACTTCCACCACGCAACCGTTGGCTTTTTGCTCCTTTTTCTGTAGCCAACCTCTCAGTATCACCCATCTGCTTGCACCATTCTCCGATTGGAGAATCCACACATTAGGATTGTTAGAGATTTTATGATTCTTATTCTGTTTTCTTACTAATGGTGACCCCTCTGTGGAATGGCAGTTCTGAGTGTATCTTAAGAGGTTGTGACCTTTCCACACCAGGGGCAGGACAAACAGGGGAACCTCAAAGTCTTACATTCCAGAACTGCACACTATCAAACCTCAAAGTCTTACATTCCAGGGCTGCACACTATCAAACTTCAAAGTCTTGTCGTGTGACCCCTATCTCAGGAAGGGGCACGGTTTACCTCTCCTTTTCTCTTCTTATCTACAAACTGCTTCAGCCAGCCCCCTTTTTTTTCCCCTCCCTTAGTGGCTGAATCAGCATGTAACTAGGGTGTTCCCGTTCAATAAATAGCAGGGAGAGACGGAGATCTGCAGAGTGTTTGGAGGAGCTTGTAACTGAGCGATCTCTGGCACTCTCCCTGCAGGTAAAAGCCATACTCAACTCTTTTGTGTTTCTTTGCAGATTTACTAATGTTTGGGTTTTGAACCTAACAAGGATCCACCTCAATATGTCTTGCAGATTACTCACGAGAATATTATTTGGCATATGCCACTGCACAAAGTTTAAACACTAAATCAAATGTGCGTTTCTTGGCCATCCCTACACTGGCTCACAACACAAATACCACAGACACCCGCCGTCTAAAAGAAGTCACTGTTAGAGACTGGCGTTGAAAGTAACAAGCGCCTGTTAGACCCTAAGTTTAATGGAGACCGGCGTTTTTTAGAGACCGGCCACGATTGGAAGATATACGGTAAGTCAAATGTAAGACCATGTCTATAAAGAAAATCCAGTTAGGCTTGAAGACATCTAATTGCTGAGATAGCATGTTGACTCCAGGCTGAAACCATTTGGGATCTTAGAAGATTTTGTTACAAACCTGCAGATACAGATTGAAATCTGAACCAGATATGGATTATTGCTGATTCTGATCTGGGCTACATCTTGTCTTTATTCGGAAACACAACTTTTTTAAATGCATTTAGGATCCATTTGTGGAACTTGATATTCATTTGGACAAAGTGTAACCAAAGCCAAATTAGAACCTGAAAAGTCAATAGGCCCTGAGAATAAAAGTCACCCAATTAGCCTTAAAAAAAAAAAAAAAACTGTAACTGCCATATTGCCAACATGTCTTTTCATTTTAGAGGTACAAAAAAAGGGGAAAAAAAATGCTTTTGCTAATATTTAGTACCATGACATCAGTTCAAGCATCACAAAAAGCCATTGCAGTGTTCCCTAGTTTATTGAAGTAGTTACGTTCCAAAAACAAGCTGCGATAGGTGAAATCCATAAAGTAGAATTCATCAGACAGACATTAACATTTTCACACTTCTCTGTATTGTTTAAGCTCTCAAGTTTAAACTGAACTTTGCTGAAAGAAAAAGTCCAGTATTAGAGAACGAAAGATCTGACCTAGGTAGAAGATTTATGTAGCTCAGGAAAGTTGAGAGCATTCTGAACAAGAGACGTGGGACAGAAGAAATAGGTTAACAAGATCAGCAAACACCACACTATATTTGTATTAGTGCTGCCAAGGTTAACGTGTTAACGCCACGATCAATTAAGAAAAAAAAAGCTGTTAATATGTATTAACGTTAATTATTTACTCTCCGCAAAACAACGATCTTTTGCCGGTTCAGGCTTTCACAGCGTGCATCAATTTCTGATGATAAACACTTCGTCAGGCACTATCCCGCTTCTAAAATGGTCACTTGCAAAATAAATAAATATTCAATGGATTTTTTTGTACTTTGTTCTTGTTATTTTTTAGGTTTAGATTATATACTATTTGTATACACAATGCAGTGTGTTGTCATGGTAACATGTCAATACATCGCTGAACCTGCAGACCTGGACTGCAGCGGCAAAGAAAAGCAACATATGTGTTATATGTTATTTTGTCGTGATATGTTAAATAAAACATCAGCTAAGAGAGAAAGTTCACCTTTTACCACTAGTTTTTGTCCACATCATGAAGGAAAATATTGTTTTGACGAGGCTTGCACATGTAGAACATTGTGACCGGAACTTGTTGTATAGGCTTGCATCCACACACAGCAGCCAATCAGAAGAGAGTATTCACCTGGACCATTTAAAGTGCAGAAACACAATGTTTGTTTCTTATGGCTGTATATCAGCATCTTTGTTTTCTTGAAGGAATACTGCAGACATTAAAGTCTTTGCAGTTCTGATGATGTGTTTTGTGAAAACATTTCTGAGTTAACACTTTATAAATTTAAACAGTCCAGACAATAAAAACGAAATGTGGTTTGTCCTCTCTGGGTGGGTGGAGTGTTCCTTCCCCAAGTGGAGGAGTTCAAGTATCTTGGGGTCTTGTTCACGAGTGAGGGAAGATCGGAGCATGAGATCAACAGGCGGATTGGTGCTGCATCCACTGTTATGTGCTGGTCTTTTGTGGTGAAGAGAGAGCTAAGCCAGAAAGCAAAGCTCTCAATTTACCGGTCAATCTTCACTCCAATACTCACCTATGGTCATGAGCTCTGGGTCACGACCGAAAGAACGAGGTCCCGGATACAAGAGGCTGAAATGAGCTTCCTCCTTTGGGTGGCTGGGTGCTCCTTTAGAGATATGGTGAGAAGCTTGGTCACCTGGGAGGAACTTTGAGTAGAACCGTTGCTCCTTCACATTGAGAGGAGTCAGTTGAGGCGGTTCTGGCATCTGGTTCGGATGCCTCCTGGACGCACTTCCTGGAGAGGTGTTCCGGGCATGTTCCATGGGGAAGACCCAGAACACGCTGGAGAGACTACGTCTCTTGGCTGGCCCGGGAACGTCTTGGGGTCCCCCCAGAGGAGCTGGAGGAAGTGGCCAGAGAGACGGAAGTCTGGGTATCTTTACTCAGACTGCTGCCCCCGCGACCCGGTCACGGATGTGCGGAAGAAGATGGATGGATGGACGGATACTCTATCTGTCCTGTTTTTGTTCAAAAGCTGCATCTTGTCAGACAAAATTTAGCTCATAAAACATTGTGATTAAGTGTAATTAATCACAACCCAAATGTGTGATTAATTTTTTTAACCAATCAAAAGCACAAATACATACACTATCTATAAATATCTAAGAATCTTGGATTTTCTCATGGCCAACCAGCTTTCCTGAAAAAAAGGATCATACAGTACATCCATGCCAACGTTGGTGCTTGTACTACAAATCCTCCTGCTGAGATCTTTTACTGTCTGACATACAGAAAGTGCTGGTGAAAAAGCACTCTAGTGTTGCTGATCCACCACAAATCTGAAAATACTAGCATCCACCGTCTAAGCGTGTGGTGGACCTGCAACTGTGGGGCAGAGCCGAGGATACGCAGACCTTGATTTTGTTTATTACATCAGCACATAGGAAATGACATTTTTTATTCAATAAATACCAGATTAACTAGATAAATTCTTCAACTAAAACATTACTGATACCAGGATATTCAAAAACATTTACCATATTTTTCAACACGTCGGCTCTGTTCTGTACTGCCCAAACAGTGCGTTCAGTCCATATGAGAATACATGCTATTTTGCAGCCCAAATGCTTCATTACTATTACAAAAGCCTTGAGTACAACTTCATGTTTTCAGAGACAAGTGAAAAAAAATTCATTATTCACTCAGCAGAGATGTCAAGAGACATTTTTGTTGGCTGCCACTTGTAATGTTATTCTTGTGTACTGTGTTCTAAATCCCTCAAACAAAATATCAGCAGAGTCTGGGGAGACTCGAGGAAATTAAAACCCGAAAGTAGTCACAGCTTTATAATAAATAACAGATGCTTATAAAGTTCATTTTGACGTAAAACTTTTTTTTTTTATTAAATCTTTAAAAAATGAAAGGAAAGATGTCTGCAACTATTTGCTGACTGTTAAAATTGATTTGGTTTGACAAGAAAGTGTTGATGCGCAAAATGTAATGTGCAACTTTTAATTTGTTCATCTTTGTCACGGAGGTGCTACCATTTAGGCGTGTCAAACTGAACATAAAATTGAATATTGATGTGGAATTCCAGTCTTTTAAATTGAAATTCAATAGAAAAAAACATTTCCTGTTGAAAAAAAACATTTGTTTTTGTCAGTGTTTGTGAGGTAAACTTAACGTATACACCTGGCACTCCCTCCCTATGCTGTGTGGTTTGTGCATTGCTATAGGATGACTTTATGAAGGGTAGAGTTCAGAGCAGACAGAAGGAGAGTTCTGTTTCAGAGAGCTAAATAAAGGCTGTTTTTTCAGAATCGCTACTCTAACTGCTGCTTCCAACATGGACTGTTTGCTTCGGATTCGCTGCACCTCTCCTGCCTGTAAATTGATTTGGTTACAGTCATACACAAGGTGCAAAATGCAGGAATTCTGTGGAGAACGGAGTCGCGAGTGACAGAGTGACGACTTATAATGACTTCTAATGAGATAACAAGGCCTTTTCTGCCCAGCCCTGGCAGATTGAATGGGATGATAGGAGGATGAGGAGGGAGGACTCTTCAACATCTATGCTCTTCCTATTACCTGCTTGCAGCATTTGGTGCTGGCAGGTCCCTATTTTTCACGATGTGTCACGACCTGGAAGAAAAACACGAAAGGCAGTGTTTGAACCAATCTCATATGCCTTTCCTTCCTTTTTTTATTGTCCGTCTTTTTTCCTCCTTCTTATGTTAAATACGGAGTTATTCATTTAATATTGAGGTATTTAGCAATAACGGGATGAAAAAGCTTTAATAAGGCAGGCACATGTTATAATTTTGTTGGATTTTTTAAACATTTATACTTTGACTACTTAATTTCATTCTTATCTATTATTTACATATGCCCGTATTGGGTCCAGACTAGTTTCTGCAGGTTGGCTGGTGATATTAGCTCAGAGGAATTAAAACTGAAAAGGAAATAATAGGATATTACACTATGTAGTTTGGATTATACTATGTATTAGTTTTTGTCAGTGTTATAATGATGCTATTGGATATTCCACGCTGATCAGAGTCTTAGAGGAAATTTTTGAAGTTCAAGTAAATGTGTCTATTTCACATCAATGGGTTTTTACATTTGTTACATTAAAACCATATCATTACTAGAATATCTTAGATTTCTTTGTTTTATCAGATTTGATATATTGTTCACTTATTTTATATGCAAAAGCTACATGTGTGTAAAGTTCATACAGGCCAACTGTTTAATATATTCAAAAACATATATTTTTTCATAATTGAGGACTTTTAGGCTCTCAAGCTGTGTTCATACCAAACACGATTTGCTGGTCAGGGGCATCCAGTTTCAACGTTATGTTAGCATAAAGACACAATCATTGTTTCTGCAGCACTTTGAAAGTTCAAAAACCTTGGCTAAGAAGTTCCGTCAACCAATCAGGGACTCAGCTTTGGCCTATGATGAACTGGATTGTTCTCCTCCTGAACTTTATATTTTTTATTTTGCATAAAGAAAATAATAAAAAAGTTCTCTAATGTTGTTCTGATTTTTATTTTTTCTTTCCTTGCATGACTATGGGACAGCAAGTCATCAACCTGGGTCACAGAGAGACAGAAGTACAGCTGAAAGCGGCTGTCATTCATACACAGCTCCTGCAGTAGATGATGAACCTCACCGTACTGGTCGAGTCTCTGAATGAAATCTCATGAATTAAGGAATAGAGACGTGTTTAGCAATGCTTTTGTAAAGCTCTTCAAAATAAATATACCTGATCTCTCCACATCAACGTGTGCCTTTCATGCATTGTAAATGAGTTATACAGTTATTGCTTTCATGTAGCGATGAGGCTGAAAACTGGACAGTATCTCCTCCCGCACACGTCTGGAGCGTCAATTTTGTGAGCACATTGAGCCGTGAATTTGATGCAGATCAAAAGAGAGGCGTCCAATGAGAATTCGACGTGCGAATCGCAGTGGGTGTGAACGCAGCTTTAGAGCTGAGATGTTGTGTAATAGTAACCAAACTCACAGAGGATTTCTGTTACTGTAAACTTTAGTCTTTGGAGTTTTAAAAAAAAGCCTCAGAGTAGAACAGAATAGATAGACTTAGTCATTGTGACATGTTACATGCACAACAAAAATCCAAAAAGTGTCATTTCAGTCTCATACACAGAAAATTAAACAACACAACAATGTGATAGGCAAAATAAGACAAGTAAAACACAACACAACAAAAAAGGCTACATTATTAACTTTTATTCTGTCAAAGTAAAATACGTGTCTCCTAAAAAGACAAATGTTATTTTTCTGAAAAAAATTCCTGTTATTATAAAAGATTTTCATGAATGGCAAAGTCAGTCCTAAAAGTCAATAGTTCCCCTGTTATTGTGGAGATTACATTCTAAAAATAACCCACGATAGATGTTTTAAGGTTGTAAACTTTATTTTTATGTCTAATGCTGACATTTATATATATTTTTGAGAAAAGTCACGCCATTTTTGGTCAAGTGTAACTTGGCTAATTCAAGTTCTTTTGAATCTGTTGATGAACGTTCTCATTTGTATCATTTATCCCAAACACTCTGTTTTGTCGCAGGCTTTGTAGAATGGAGGCTGTTAAAGTGGAAAGAAACTGCACTTACCCTAAAATCCCCTCTGGGATGGTGGTGGGGGATGCTTGGGTCTCTTAGGCAGTAGCAGGCCTTTTATTTGACTCTGAGGGCTCGTCTTCTGGGGCGCTCCTGACCCTGCTTTTGGGCCATCCGTCTCTCTGGTGGTGGGGACTCCTGTGGAGGTCTCCTCGGTCACGTCCCTGGGAGGCCCGTGAGTAAATGGTGTGGTTAACCTAGCCATGTTTCACTTACTGTTTTACTAAAACATACTTCCTGTTTTCAAAATAAAACAAATAGTGAAATAAAGGATACAAAACCCCAGCCCAGTCAGAACAGCCCTCCCGTCCAGCCCAACCCAAGCCCCCCCCAGCCCCAAACAATTAGCTCAACACCACCTGAGAGTTCTGAGCACCCCCCACCCCACAACCCAACCCCAGGCGTGTAAGGGGCATTTTGTCAATGTAAATTAATCCATGATATTTTTTCTGTCTATTTAGGCTTATTAAATGGGTTTAGTCTATTTCCATGTAAATTGGTCCTCCCTACACACGTTGTTCACACAAATATTTGTATTTTCCTTCAGAGAAAATGTTGTTACTGAGACATGAAAAAGGGTTATCTTATCTTAGGGAGATTGAGGGTTAAGCCATTTTTGACAACACTCAGGCTCATGTTCCAAGTGAATATAAATCACTTAAACTACAATACTTTTACTTTTATCATTTCACCACATCATTTACTCCACTTTCTACTATAGGAATAGGGATTATAAGGATAGACTTAGCTACCACACTGGTAACAAAAGACTCTTACCAGAAAAGAAAACCGCACAAATAAAACACTTTAAAGGATTATTTGCACAGGTATTATTTTTAATGTTATTCTCTTTATTGTGTAAATGTATAAAATCTCTATATTTCTGCAAACAAACTGCAGCATGTGCTGTTATTTTCATTTTTGTGTGTTGTGTGGAGTAAGTAGATCCTAACGTGATTCTTTTTTAATTCTTTTTTCTTTTTTTTTCTACTATTACTGGTAAGTTTTTAGGTTAAAAACTGAATTTCTTGTTTTTAATTATGTAAAGAAAAACAAACCTTTATTCCCACTTAAATGTATCGATTGCAAAGTGAAACATGTAGTTTATATGAATTATGCATGGAGACACCTGCATTGTGCATCTGCAATACTGCAGCTCCAGCAAGTTACACATATCGCAAATGAAATGACAATGTAAAGATTGTCCCTGTTTTTGTGTATTAGATTCACGCCTCATATCACACAAGGTCAATGGCAATGTACAAGTGTTTGTGTCAACATCTTATATAGGTGACAGTGTCATGCTGAAACACTCAGAGGAATAAGAAAAGAGCAAGACTGAAAATCAGCATTTGTATCCTCTGGCATTGTTGAAGATTTTATTTTTTTGTGGGAAAAAGAGAGTAATGGGATTTTCTACGAGTGTATTTGCATAATCTGTGAAAGACTGTGCTCTGAAGAGTGAAACTCTAATATTCCTTCACTGTTCATCAGTTTTTAAAGAGCTTTCAAATTTGTATATTAAGATCTAACTAAAAAAGATATTAAGATATTAAGATTTAACTTTTGAGGTTTTTTCCATTAAAGTGACTTGGAAAAATATTTTTTACACACTGTTTATAGTCTAAAGCCTCCATTGTGAAGCAAAAAAACAGCTCTCAGTCTTCCCAGAGGTTGCTGTAGCTTTATCTTGAGTCTTAGTGCGTGCTGATCAGAACCAGTAAAATAAATTTACCCAAAAATATAGTCACCATGGATTTTGCACATTTCCGAAGAGGCAAAAACATATTTTAAAAAATGGTCAAAATTAGATAATATTGGATCAATGTTATTAAGCGTTGTTATTAATGAATCTCTCTGTTTTATAATATTTATTGTTTTAGAGTACTTATTTGGTGTATTTATATGAAGAATTTGTGATTCAGCACCCAAGTCCTCTGGATCTGCTTTTTCTGCTTTAGGAGCCCGGTGTGCTTTGCCAGTTCATTCATTCATTTTCCAATCCGCTTTATCCCTTTCGGGGTCACGGGGTTGCCGGAGCCTAACCCGGCTACTCATGGGCGAAGGCAGGGTACACCCCTGGACTGGTCGCCAGTCTGTCGCAGGGGCCACAATCACACACCCATGCACACTCACATTCACACCTAGGGACAATTTAGAGTAACCAATTAACCTATGAAGCTATGAAGCATGTTTTTGGACGGTGGGAGGAAGCCGGAGTACCCGGAGAAAACCCACGCATGCACGGGGAGAACATGCAAACTCCACACAGAAAGGTCCCCCAGCCAGGACTCCAACCGGGAACCTTCTTGCTGTGAGGCAGGAGCGCTAGCCACTGCGCTACCGTGCAGCCCTGCTTTGCCAGTTATGCATTATAATTTGAGAGATGGTCATTTAGATAAACAGAAGATCCTTTTAGGTGTTTTCTTTGCTTCATCAGAGCTACCTTGTGCTTTTGATTAACAAACCTGATAAAGATTGCTGGTATATCCTCCTTTCTCCTGGGAAGCGAGAGACGGATCTCGATATTTTTCAAATCCAAGGAAATCCCTTTAGAAGGGAGAAATGATCCAACTTGACAATCGACGCTGTCGACCGAAGCTGTTACAGCCCCGCTAGCTTCTGTGGTAATGTTATCTGCTCCAGGCCTAGCCTGGGGTTTGAGTTGAAGTCCCATGAGAATGATATTAATCATTCTTAATTGTTGATCCAAGTCGTTCGCTCTTCTATCAAGGAAGTCAAGCCAATTATCCCGTTGTTCATTTCTCGCTCTTTCTCATCGGAATCCTTCCACAAGTTGCAGCAGAAGTGTTAGTTTAACATTTAGCTCCAATAGCGGAGCTAGCTTAGCTTCCAATGCTAATAGTGGAGTTAGTTTAGTTTGAATTCTGAGCTCTGTACAGTCAGATGTTTCTTTGGTTTTTCTTCAGTGCCATGTTCAGCTCTCTAAATTGCAGAATTACTGCTTTTTTCAGTAATTATGTGTTGATTCAAGATTAAAGTTGCTTATATTAGGAGAGCTGAAGACACACGTCCTCTCATGACCGGAACCGGAAGAGAACACCGTCCTTATCATTTTGATATGTGTGATGCGATCTGCAAATACCCACCTGTGCCCAGGCCCAAACCACAGCACACCAGGAGTGGCTGACCCACCAGCGATGGATCCACGCGTTACTCCTGCCTTACAGGTATGCTCTTCTACACTTTTGAGTGCTTTGGCACAGCATGCTAGTCAACTGAGTCAAGTTCATCAGATTCCAGACTCTGCCACCAACGTCTTCATAGACGTTGCTTTATGCACTGGTGCATGGTCACGTTGGAGGAGGAAGGGGCCTGCTCCAAACTGTTCCCACAAGGTTGGGAGCATGGAATTGTCCAAACATGTTTTGGTATCCCGAAGCATTCCGATTTTGTTCACCTAAGGCCAGGTCAAGGAATTAGGACTCCTGGTTTTGATAATTTTGATAGGTGAACCAATACGTTTGGTAAAAAACGGTATGTTCTAAAAATAACCGATGATAGGCTAAATCTGCCAGGTAGAACAAAAGATGTGTTAATGTTGTAAAACTTCTCATTAAATACTTTACACATTTTTCTCAGACAGACATTTTTCACAGTTTTCTGTCTTGTTTAAACTCTCAAATTTCAAACTTTCATTGGGATATAAGTCCAGTATTATATAATACTGTGGAAAACTAAGCCCATTCTGTACTGTTGTGTTCTGTGTCAAATCAGGAAGCATAACATAATCCATTATAAAACATAAAAACTGAAAAAAAGAAGAAATAAAAGAATGCAAAATTGCACTGAAAAAAATCTGCAAAACAGCAAGACCACAACATGGCAAGGGAACACTGTAATTGTTTGGAATATAGTAATATTTATTAACGTTGCTAAAGTACAAAACAGTCTTATTTTATTCGCAAGCTTAAAATTTTACTCCACACCTTTTTTAAATATTTCTTTCTCAATGAACTTTTATTTAGTAAGAAAAAAATCTGGTTACAGTTACTCTTTATAACAGTCTCCCACCTCTTAAGTCTTTTGACCATCTGTCTGTTACATGGCTAAGAATGATGGGCCAACTCACTCTCGGTGCAATAGATTTAATTTTTGTAACACTGCAAAAGATGCAAGAAAGCAGTCATTAACCCAAGTGCACTGAATCACCTTGTCTGTATTCCTGCTCATCATGTACGGACTATGCTTCTTCTACTAGCTGATGCATTTGCAAAAACCATGTACAATGAACACTTACAAAATACTGGTTAAACAACGCATTAGCTTAGCTTATGTTGCTCTCCAAAGCACTGACCACAGCACTGACCAAAAACCCCTTTGGCAACATACACAAACTATGGCAGTTTGGAAAGGCATAACAGTAATTTTGCTAATTATTTCATACCTTAACATAAAATTAAATGGGGGGCAATTATTTCAAATACCTGTTTTTTCACACAGTGCCACATGTTCATTCATGCGTTTGTTGAAAGTTAAGTCATTTTGCATTGGGGTCAATGAAAACTGACTTGCTTGTGTAAACTAGTGGGACTTATACTCAAACAGTTAGTGTTGTGCTCTGAATGGAACATAACATCCAGTGAGCAATCTTAAAGTACTTTAAATTCACTGACAAGAGTTACACTGATAAAAGCATCTGGAAATGAATGATTTGATTACGCCTGGTTTTGCAAAGTAATGTAGAAAACATACTGCAGCTGTAAAATGTGGCCCAATCTATCTAATGACTTAAATCTGACAACATGCCCACCACACTTATATCAATAACTTCTAATATCAATAACTTCTAATATATAAACATATCATCGGCTTTTGCAACTGTCAAACATCGACTCCTTTAAGGTCCTAACAAGCAAATGGTAACAGAAACGATCCATCACATCAATAAAGACATCCAAACCATTCTTCTTTAAAGCTTATCCCAACTCTCCCCAGACAAATCACAACTTGTTGCCAGGCAACAAGTAAGAACACCTTATATTCCTTCAGATGTTTCAAATATCTGAAGACGGCAGTGCCAAGCATCAACCAGAGAAGACATTTTACATGTACTTGTGACAGACAGTGGAATCAATGTTAATATTCCCACTCTGTCTGGTTAACCCAGCAGGAATGTTTTGTTAACAGCTATATTTCTCTTCTCTGCCTTGAGATGTTTCAGCAAGACAAGCATTTGGTTCAACTTGTCCATGTTTAGATGAGTCAACACATAGTTGCATACTTTTGGCCTTCACAAAAATCAATTCAAAATGAGTTTTTCTTTATTTTACTTTTCTTCAAAGCGCCACATTGCTTCTTCAGTTGAATGAAAGAAATGGATGAAAGTCATTTCAGTGGCTCTGAAGTTCTCTTTTATGTTTCGACCTTGTAAATGTGAAAGTACTAAAACATTATAGACGCTCCTTCTGTTACTTCAATCAATGGCTGCCAAATCAGCCGCATGTAGGGTCAAAAATCACACTCGATCTTTATCTTTCCGTTTGCTAACATGTCAATGGTCTGAACAAGAAAAGGGTTTTATGTTGTTTTATTCAGACAAGGCTAAAACAGAATGAGCTGAAAGAACAAAAGCAAGTTATATAAAGCGACTGCCTTTATGTAAGCTTTTCAAGCTTTTTTTCTAATAAATTGTTTTAGTTTTTTTATATTTAATTTGACTTTCAAAATACACACACTAGCCTCTTTATTACCTGCCCATCTGCTCATTAATGCAAATCTCTAATCAGCCAATCACATGGCAGCAACTCAATGCATTCAGGCATATAGACATGGTCAAGATGATCTGCTGCAGTTCAAACCGAGCAACAGAAGGGGGAAGAAAGGTGATTGAAGTGACTTTGAATGTGGCATGGTTGTTGGTGCCAGACGGGCTGGTCTGAGTATTTTAGAAACTGCTGATCTACTGGGATTTTCACCCACAACCATCTCCAGGGTTTACAGAGAATGATCCAAAAATATCCAGTGAGCAGCAGTTGAGTGGGCAGAAATACTTTGTTGATGTCAGAGGTCAGAAGAGAATGGCCAGACTGGTTCCAGACTGATAGAAATGCAACAGTAACTCAAATAACCACTGGTTACAACCGCAGTCTGCAGAAGAGCATCTCTGAACGCACAACACGTCCAACCTTGAGGCAGATGGGCTACAGCAGCAGAAGAACATTCCTGTCAGCTACAAACAGAAAACTGAGACCAGAATTCACACAGGATCACCAAAACTGAACAATAGAAGATTGGGAAAAATTTTACCTGATCTGATGAGTCTCCATTTCTGCTGCAACATTCGAATGGCATGGTCAGAATTTGGCCTCAACGACATGAAAGCATGGATCTATCCTGCCTTGTACCAACAGTTCAGGCTGGTGGTGGTAGTATAATGGTATGGAAGATATTTTCTTGGCACACTTTGGGCCCCTTAGAATCAGAATCAGTTTTATTGCCAAGAATGACTTTATCCATACAAGGAATTTGTATTGGTGATGTTGGTGCACAAGCTGTTTGAAGAGGTGGGCAGGGACGAGTGTCGGGAGGTTCCGTTATTGATAACGCTGATAGCTGACGGAAAAAATACTGTACTTGTGGCATCAAGTTCTGGTCCTGATGGACCGCATGCCTCTTGCCAGAGGGCAGTGACTCAAAGGGTTCATGTCCAGGGTGGGAGGGATCAACCACAATCTTTCCTGCAGGTCTTAGGGTCCTGGAGGTGTACAGGTCCTGAGGAGATGGGAGACTGCAGCCAATCACCTTCTCTCCTGACCAAATGACCCTCTGCAGCCTGCCCTTGTCCTTGGCGGTGGCAGCGGTGTACCAGATGGTGATGGAGGAGGTGAGGATTGACTCGATGGCTGTGTAGAAGTGCACCATCATTGTCTTTAAATTAAACATGGTTCCAATGCCACAGCCTACCTGAGTATCGTTGCTGACCATGTCCATGTCCTTTATGACAGTGTACCATCTTCTGATGGCTATTTCCTGCACGGTAACTTGATATTCACAGCTGCACTTGCACGCTCTGTTTTAGCTCTTTAATTTAGCTGCTCATCCCTAAGGCTGTTGTTGGACAAACTTGGTGCAAGTGACTGGAATACTTGACAACAAAAACACTCAAACTGAGCTTATTGTAACCACTTTTACCTTTTCAAAATTTGTTTTCTTAGCAATGCACTTGTGTTTAAAAATGAAAAAATATTCCACTATTTTGAACTGAATCAGCTTCTATTTAAAAATAAAAAAACATTTATAATGCTTCCTCTGATTCAGGTAGTCATTGTTACTGAGTTAGTCGACCTTTCTGGTTAAATAAAGGTTAAGTGAAAAATAAAATGTGGTAAAATGCTGGTAAACATTTATTATATCACATAATTGATGCACTTTCAGAAAGACTGTTAATTATGTTGTTTTAACGTTATATTCTGTTGATCCTACACTGGCTGCTTTAACACAGTCCGCTTTTTCTGCTTTTTGAGCATCTCATTTGCATTTGTTGGCATGATCAAGCCAAGCATTTTTATTTTAGAAGCAGTCCTTGTTCAAAGAACACATCCAATCTTCCCAACAGCGTACTGAAACCCTTCACCAATTTAAAGATGCCAGAGCATGGAAATTGTACAAAACTTACCCTGCACTGAATTCTTGCTACAGTTTGGTCAAAAATCCACATGAAAAAGCTCAGAAACAGGTAGAAGTTGGCGATCAGAAAACGCTGACTAAAGTAAGATAACTAACAAAGCTAAAAAGCTAGCAAAAAGAGATGTTTAAAGAAAAACATCTCCAGTGATACCAGTTTCATGTTAATGTTTAACTAAAAAGGTTTGTATGCAACCCTTTAATACCATCTGCGCTGCTGCTTTTTTTTAAATTTTTTTTATTTACGTTTTGCCCTCCAGCTCCAAGATGACACATTTGCCCTAAAAGTGCCTTTACATTCATACAAGCATGCTTAATCCAACTGTGAAGCTGCCTTCACACCATGTTTAGCCCATGGTGTTCTAGTACTTCTGTGAATTAAAAGGGGCAGCATCCGTACGGCACTACCAAATCCGAGGCTCTGATTGGTCAAAGGTCAACCTGGTTTAGGTTTCAGTCTGCATTCAGTGGCCTTCAGTGGTCTTGTACGTAGAGCCCGAAAACAGTCGTAAAGACTTGCGTAGGTACGCATGAACGTAAGAGTACAAAAGCTCCTCATTGGAAGTGGTCGCGTAAACGCGTATTGCTGAGGGCGCTGTGACGATAGCTGGAGTGTGCAATGAAACACACAAACACAGATGTACATGCTTATGCAGAAACGCTTACAATATATTTTGAAAATATTTGTCAAGCATGAAATACAAAATTGTAAATATGATCTTTATTTCTTGGCAATTAAACTATTGCAAAATTAAGATTAGTTTTAAGATTTTTAGACAAACTATTGAATTGAGGTATAATAAAATGAAACTTTTTTTTAATAAGCTGTATTTTTTGCAGAAGGAAAAAGATAAAAGGCACACTTCATTTGTATAGCACCTTTCATATCTGGAAAAATATATATAATTAAAAAAAGGGTAATAACTATGATTAAAACACTAACTTTATTTAAACCTATTAAGAGAATTGAAATTTTCAGCAACAAGAACACACAAGAGCTTTGTAATTATTGTTTTGTTTATTTTAAGATCAACACAGATTTATTCTGCTTTTACATGTGGAATAATTTTCCTTTTTGCACAAAGGTAGTTAGGTAAAAAAAAGCATTGTAATAAAAATATACAAAATAATTGTTTCCACATTGAGTTACCTGAAAGAACATGGATTTTTGTCCTTGATAAGAACAAGATCTCCAACTTGCTGAATATTTTGTGGCTGTTGTTCCTCATCTGTGTGAGATTAGGCGCCTTTTCACTGATATGATCCCGTATTTCCATAATCCTGCACTTTTTCTTTTTCACAGAAAATAACCGCGAGGTGCCACAATTGCAATCAAATGCCCTTCGTGTAAGCACGGCACCAAATAAACTTATCTCACAGAGCAAGGCATCTCCAGACTTAATAACAGCCATCAGTCTTCGCTGGGTAAACACTGAACTCCCATTAGGTTTGTGTGTAATGCGTGAGAAAGTTAATGTTTCTGAGAGTTTGTAAAGTAGATTTGAGCGTTTGTGTCCGCAAGTGAGACTGGCTTATTAGCGGCGTTGTTTACTGATGACAGTTGGGGAGAACTGAGTTGGAAAGAGGACGACTTCTAATAATTCTTTTTAATTATCACCACATCATTTTTGCTGTGCTAAGAGGAAAGCAGAAAGTCTGAACTCGCCTTTCATCCTCTTTTGCCTTCTGAGCTCTGCAGTCCTCTCCCCCCTCGTTCTGTCCCTCCACCTCGTCCTGTTTTTTCCACGTCTTGTTTAACCCGCCATTACTGCCAAATTCTCTTACTAGCATGTGTCTCCTTGGCCTGAGGCTTAGTGTGTTCCCAGCTTTGGCAGGACCTCTGACAGCTAGTTCAGCCAGAAGGCCTCTATGACTGGCATTACGCTGGGTGGGCTTCTCCAAGTCCATCAATGAAAGGGGAAGGGGGGTTGGTGGTGAACAAAATCGACAGCGAGGTTACAGACTCACTTGGCTGTGAAGCAAATGTCATCTCTTTTCGTTTCTCCCTCCACCCGTATTTCTTCCAAACGGCTTTGGTTTGGGGCTTTTTGTTGCAGAACAATGTGTCTTTTTTTTTTTTTTTTTTTGTCTGAGTCATGTGTGTGTAGGGATATGATCTGTTGAGGCAACACCAGAGATGCCTGTGGTTCGCTTTTCAACACTCTTTCCATACCATTTGGTCAGAAAACGTCAAAAAAAGTCATACAGTTTGTAAAATGCTGATCAGAAAATCCAAAAGAAAAAAAAAAAAGGTAAAACTCTTACTTCATAAAACCACCCAACAGCATTTTGTATTCCTTCTACAAACTGCTATTTTGCACTTTACTCGTTTATTTGCAACATAGCTGTTTTTTTGTTTGTTGCAAGTCGGAACTCTGCTAAAAATGCCATTTCCCTTTGAGAATTAAAAAAAGGTATTCTGATTCTGAAAAGAAAGCACCATGATGTGTGTTGTGTTAGTTTTGTGTATTTGACAAAGTTCACAGGAATGCACATTGTAAAAACAGGACCTCCTATGAATAAGTCCCTAAATGTTGAATAATTTATGTAAATAGGCAAGAAATCTGCCAATGGGGTGAGATAAACTGTCTTTAAAGTGTAACATATTACTAGTTGGACAAAAATACAACCTTTTTGTGTAGTTTCAAGCAAGCAACAGCTGTATGTTTTGACCACTGACAGTATAAGACAGTGATCTGCGACCTTTTTCAGACCACGGACTAGTTTAATGTCAAACAATATTTTCACTGACCGGTCCAAACAGGGCAGAAATTTGAATTTAATATCTTTAAGCTTCAGGTTTCTTAAAAATATATATATATTTCAAATTAAAATGCTACTAAAAGAAGTTCAATTTTTAAAAAGTCTGACAACATCATGCATTTTGTATAGATGACAAAGATTCAACAAAATAAAGTTTTTGATTATTAATTTTTTTTCTTAACAATTTCAGTACAGGCAACATTATAGGTTCATTTCCGTAGAATGCCATTATAACACTGAGAACTCAATCCAGGCTGATTATCCTTCAGGGCAAAACGATTAATCATATTTTGTTTTGATATAAATCCTGATATATTGTGTATTTTTTTTTCCAACACAGGAACATTTTCTATGATAAAGTTACTTAACAGATGCCCGCCTAATTCAGCCTTGCTTTGGGAGATTTCGTCAATGCCTCTTTTACATTAAACCACATCAAACATCGATTTAAACTTTGAATTTTAACAACCAGATGCTAATTTTACCCACGTCTAACTTTTAAGCTGTGGTGGGTAAATAAAGCGTTGTAAAACAGACATTTTCTAAAAATAATGATAAACACTGCATCACCTTTCTGTTTCTGCAACTTCATTATCAGCGGATGTGAACCATTACAAAGTCAGTAATCCCATACTAGGCAAAGCGACTTTACGTGGGAACAACTGTCTCAGTAAATCCGTATGTCCAGGAAGACTCCTGGCTTTGTCTGTAAATAGCAGCTTTATTTTGTTTATTTTTTTTTAAGTCTAAAGCTCTTCTTTGGGTTCCTCACTGACTCTTTTCCTCCCAAAGAAACTTTCCAAAAACGTTATTCCTGTTTGTTTTCATTAGCTTTGAAAGCCTTTAAATCATTTGTACTAGCAGTTGTTATGGCAAACTTAAACTTAAGAGTGAGACATTGATGGATGTTAAATGTTAGATGGATAGATTTTGAGAATGTTAGGTTCAAAACCCAAACATTAGTAAATCTGCAAAGAAACAC